>VDFB02333543.1:59048-83737 GCA_007258455.2 Sequoia sempervirens
GAGAAAGAATAGATGATCCTCTTTAAAATGATACATGGGATTTTTCTAGGAGGCTTCCATGTGTTGATAAGAAGCTAACTGATAATGTAAAGCAGGTAATTCAACAATTTTGGCATGATAACTCTAGAGTATCACCCAATGCAAAGGATGTTTTAAAGTTAAGAATTGGCAATCGAGACCGTACACTACATCCTAAACATTTATTGGAATCAAGCCAAACAATGTTCAAAAAATTTATTGAAACACATAAAAAATATGGAAATCTCACAAGAAAGGAATTTTTGAGGGTTTGAAGCCATTTTATCAGGTGCCTCCTTAAGACTGTGAAGTGAATTCTGTTGTTGCAAATACCATGTGGAGTTTTCACGTACCATGAGCTATGCTATATCCGTTTCTATTTTGAATACTACAATGAAATAAGTTGCAAGAGTGTGGTACAATGCATCTTCCAAAATCATCAAGGGACTTGCTAGATCTTTTTTTATGTTCTAGAGATGATGGTTGCTTTTTTCTATAGAAATGATTGTTTAAATGCAAAGTGTTCACAATGAGGTGGCTTGTCAAAGTTTTTTCAATGTTTTCATGAGAGTTCCGAACATGAATTTGGAAAGAAGCTTGTTGAGAAAAAGAGATATGAGATAGTCAAATATACTTTATAAAGCGGAGGTGAAGGTTCTAGATGTGAGTTGGTTACAAAAGAATGCAGTGTTGCTGATTTTATTTCAGATTTTAAGGACAATCTTTTCTACAAGTATGCAAGGCATAGTCATAGGTCTTAGTGGTTGGATCAATAATTTAGGATGTGTAAGGACTCTTTTCCGATTGGCACTATTATATCAGTGGTTGACTTTGCAAAAAACTACACATCGCAACCACAAAATAAGGTACAATATCAGTGTTACAATTCCATTCAGATTGCTATTTTTGTCCACATAACATTTAGACATTCACCTGATAGTACAGAGGAGGATCGAAAGATAATAAGAGAGTATCATTTTTATATGAGTAATGATACATCTCACTCGTTTGAGTATGTACAACATTGATTCAAGATTTTTTTTGAGTTCTTGCAGGAGCATGATATATCATTGGGCTAACATCTAATTTGGTCAGATAATTGCACATGTCAATTCAAGAATGCTCGCATGTTTTATTGGTTGAGTATAATGCATGTAGAGAGGGATCTACCTCATATTTGGAGTTTTTTTGAAGTTGGACATGGGAAAGGGGAGCATGATGGAGTAGGTGCATGCATAAAGAGAGCTCTAGTTAGCAATTAAAGATTTCAAGAGCAAAATTCAGTGATGCACGTTCTATAGTTGATTGGTTTAGTTCAACATTGTCACAAGGAGGGACACTTGATTCAACAGTGCAAATATTCTTTTGGTTTGTTGAGGAGGGTATAGTGGGAGGTAGATTGGATTGTAATACAATCAAAGATTCTTCAAAGATGCATTCATTTCAAAGCTTAGATGTAGGCGCATGGACCATTTGGACACAGGAGTTGGCTTGTTTTGGTTAGAGTTGTATTCAGTGTGAGTGGAATCAATGTGAGTCAAGTGAGTGGGTGGATACATGGGTACCACAGTATCTAACTCCTTTATATCAAACAATATCCATGACAAATGACACAATGGAAAGTTCAGTTGATTATGACTTGCTTTCAAATCTACTATAGCTAGGACATATTTTTGCAGTTGTTGCACCATAGGGGAATGAAGAGAGATCAAACTATTGGTTGGCTCGATGTGTGTGGGTAAAGCATAATCTAACACAACTGATGGAAGAAGATGATGGTTTCATGTATCCTATAGGTTCAGTTGTGGTTGTGGGAACTTGGTTGCAAACATACATGATTAGAAAGAATGACATACCTGCATTTGAAGACTATGAGAAACGCAAAACCATTCTCATGTATTCGCACCTTGTTATAGCAATAAATGTTAAGTTGTTGAAGTATCATGCCAGACCAAAGACAAAACAACTATGGACACTTAGTAATGTTGATCATGAAGCAATATTGGATACTCTTAAGCAAAGAGATGACCCTTTAGGCACACTTGAATAGCATTTTCAAGAATGGAAGGTAGAATGCTTATGCTCATTATGATTAAGTTCATTTGATATTTTATATACTATTGCAATGCAGGTGTCTTTAATAGTGATATTTTGTATGCACTTTTGTGATATTTTTGGCAAGATTGATCGTGGACTCAGTTACAACAATAAGGCCTCGACCTTTCAAAGAGGTATGTATCTTTATAGTTTGCATCACCAACTCATCATCATTCAGGTTGTTTAGATTAATATAGATATGTTAGTTTAAGCATCTTTTCTATTGTGAGAATATAGATTTCTCATTTTCCCACTTTTGCGATATTCCTGTCACGATTGATCATGGACCCCACAAGCAACAATAGCCAACTCGACCTTTGAAGAGGTATGCCTTTTTATAGTTTGCATCACCAATTCATCATCATCATTCAAGTTGCTTAGATTAATATAGATATGTTAATCGAAGCATCTTTTCTATTGTGACAATAGATTTCATTTTCCCACTTTTACATTCCCTGCATGATTGATCATGGACCACAAGAACAATAGCCAACTTTGATCCTTCGTGAGGGTATACAATAGGATTACAACAATATAGATTGAAATTCTAAGCATCTTTTATATTTTCTATCACCATCTCATCATATTAATAAAGCCATTTAGAATAATATAGGACAGTTATTCTAAGCTACCGATGGTTCAGGCCGTGTGCTTGTCGCATCTGCACGTGAAAATAATTACCATTGTTGAAGACCATGCCTTGAATGCCCTCTCTAATAGGAAAAATTTGTAAAATGGAATTCTGGGCATTGGAAACAATAAAACAAATATAATTGTGTATGGGCATAATCTATACCCAATGATGTTTTTTGAAATATGGGTCAAATGTTTGGCATTGTATAAAGGGTATGTTTAAAATGTAAAGGGGTGTGTATTTTGAAAACTCATAGGTTTTGTAGAGGGGTCTATTTTTGTACTTAATCGAAGCTACAACCAAAGGTTTTCTTCCTGGTTCTTTCTTTCCCTACGGGCATGCTCGCTTTTTGAACCAGGTTTTGTAATATTTCCCATTTATATATAATCAATTATAGTGGCTTGCAACTTTTGCTCCTCAAACCCAATTCTTTAATTCACAAGGGTGACCTCATAGTCACAAACCTATTCCCTTTCATTTTAAAATTCAAAATTCAAACTTTTCGCTAAGTGGTGTCATTCACCCACTTTGAGTTGACTAAACACATGTTTGGCATAATTTGATGATATACGCTAGCATTAATAACATACAATATATTCATTATAATCATGAAAACATTCATTTATCTTATAGCATTAGAGAAATTAATAGTGAGACATTTTGATTCAATGCAATAAAAATGAGTAACAAATTTGAACATCTAGAGTGCTTGCCAACTATTTTTAATCTTATTTCACTTTTTGGGGATTGATCTAGGAGAACTTTCCTCCCCATGAGAAATCAACAACCCTTATGATATTTCTAAATACCACCAAGTCCCTAGATATTCAAGAGTAGATCAAAGATAAACATTCATACCCTTATCAACCCTTAATTATCAAATACCCCTATCAACCCTTAATTATGTTAGGTTGATTTGTGTTTGATTGATTGCATTTACTTAATTATCCTAGGTTAACTTCATAAATAAATAAATAAATTCTTTATATTTTGTTGAGCCCAACCAATCCTACACTTGATCCAACCTTCTTTTTAGGGTTTTAGATTATTAAGGTTTTCAAATCTATAGTTTTCTAAGTTTACATTCTATTTTCAAATTTGAACTTTCTTATACATCCTTGTACGTCATTGATACATTTTCTATTAGGTTTTGCATTTTTTATGTTAAGATATAGTAAATTATATTCACTTGCAATTTGATGTGTAAATCTCTTGTATTGTTAGAATGAGTACTTGAATGATCATGAGGTGTTGAGGGAAATATTGTTTTCATTAGTATTCTTTGGAATGCTTGGGATATTGTTGTAATGGCATTGAATAAAGAAGGTCATCAACGGGAGTCACACAATCGTTTCCATCAATGAAATTGACCATCTCTCACATGTAATGCTTGGGAGTTACATTGGGAGAAGTGGATCATCTTTCCATAATGTTATGGGTTCCTACTTAGTTGATATGTTCATGGTGGAGGGCTATCTTGAGTGCTATCATAATTAAACGTTGGGGTGGTTTGTGGTTTTAAACTATCAAGAATGGTTTTGGTGGCAATTAGTTTGGGGAAACCACTTACATGGTTTTATCTTCCCATTGCTTTGTATAAAAAATTTATGTAGAAACGTTATTACATGTCTTGACGTTATTTCAAGAGTGGAAGGCATGGAGAACTGGGTTTTGAAATAAAATGAAGAGTTAAAGGTCCAAAAATGGTGGTTTTTTTTCACTTGAAAATAGAGTTTTTACCCTAGGGTTTGCAAAAATATTTGAGATACTAGAAGTTTCTTTGTTTTCTAAGCATATTGGGGCCTAAATAAAGGTTTCTAAAGTGGTGGAAAAGTCTGAAAGGTTGTGGAAGTGCTACATCCAATAAACCCTCAAGAATTACACTAAAAACAAGGGTTTTTTGATTTGATGGTTATAGGTCCGTACAAATGGAATCCAATTGCAGAATCTTTGTTTTCTTGGCAATTTATTTTCTACCCCAAGGTTTCAAGGGTCTGTGTGGTGTTTGAAGGTATATTGCTTTGCATTTTTGGGCTGATTGAGTAGCCTATTCAAGGGTGAATGTATAGGAAGTCAACGCTGGTACAAAGGAGTCTATGTTGTTTCTCATATATGTTGTGTAACTTGGATATGGGTGTTTGAATCAGTCATGTGTTCGTCTCATGTTTTGGAAAATTGTGGAGTAATTGGACAAAAACTAGTTTCTCACTATTACAAGGGTTTAAGGGGGTTAAAGAGGGAAATGTGTATTTAGTTGCTTGTCAAGTTTTAAGGGAGTTTTGGACTGTCCAAAGAGGTCAAAATAATCTTGTTAGATTCCTCAAATAGGTAGGTTGCAAAGAGTTTGTGATTGTACCCTTGTGTCTGCATCAATTTTTTACCTAATTTAACTCGGTCCAATGTAGCTCGGAGTGATTCGGTGTATTTGGGTACAAGAGAGGACCATCCCTAGCATAAAAATACCCATATAAAAATGTTGGAACAATCTGTTTGGTCGTACAAGTTGTGGAATGAAAGTTGCACCACTTTGCAACTTTACACTACTTGCATCTGACAACTTTTCCCTCCACTGAAAAGTCATCACCACAGGAAAACAACTTCGAGATAGAAAAAATTGCGAGAGGTTTTTGTAGATGGTCCCAACATGATCCCATAGCCTTATATAGGGAGTTTGTAAGCATCACGGTCTTCGAGAAATAGACCTTCAAAGATTGTTGCCTTTTAGCACTTTGGACTCTTAAGGGAAATTGCTAGTCCAATGTAGCTTGGAGTGATTCGGCGTATTTGGGTGGAAGGGAGGACCATCCATTGTGTAAACGTACCCATCCAGATGTGTTGGAACATTTTGTTTGGTCGTACGAGTTGCAGAATGAAAGTTGCACCACTTTGCAGCTTTACACTGCTTGCATTTGGCAACTTTTCCCTCCATTGAAAAGTCATCACCACAGGAAAATGCCTTCAAGATAGAAAAAAATGAGAGAGGTTTTTGTAGATGGTCCCAACACAATACCATAGCTTTAGACAGAGAGTCTATAAGCATCACAGTCTCTGAGAAATAGACCTTCAAAGATTGCTTCCTTTTAGCACTTTGGACTCTTAAGGGAAATCGCTGGTCCAATGTAGCTCGGAGTGATTCAACATATTTGGGTGTAAGAGAGGATCATCCCTAGCATAATTGTACCCATCCAAATATTTTGGAATAGTCTGTTTGGTCGTACGAGTTGCGGAATGTAAGTTGCACCACTTTGCAACTTTACACTGCTTGCATTTGGCAACTTTTCCCTACACTAAAAAGTCATCACCACAGGAAAACACCTTCGAGATAGCAAAAAATGAGAGAGGTTTTTGTAGATGGTCCCAAAAAAATCCCATAGCCTTGGACGAAGAGTTTGTAAGCATCACGATCTTTGAGAAATAGACCTTCAAAGATTGCTGCCTTTTAGCACTTTGGACTCTTAAGGGAAATCGCCGGTCCAATGTAGCTCAAAGTGATTTAGCATATTTGGGTGCAAGAGAGGACCATCCCTAGCATAAACGTACCCATCCGGACGTGTTGGAACAGTTTGTTTGGTCATACGAGTTGCGGAATGAAAGTTAAACCACTTTGCAACTTTAGACTGCTTACATCTAGCAACTTCTCCCTCCATTGAAAAGTCATCACCATAGGAAAATGCCTTTGAGATAGAAAAATCCGAGATAGGTTTTTGTAGATGGTTCCAACACGATCCCATATCCTTGGATGGAGAGTCTATAAGCATTACAGTCTCCAAGAAATAGACCTTCAAAGATTGCTGCCTTTTGGCACTTTGAACCCTTGAGGGAAATCGCC
The DNA here is from genome assembly GCA_007258455.2 of Sequoia sempervirens. NCBI lineage: Eukaryota > Viridiplantae > Streptophyta > Pinopsida > Cupressales > Cupressaceae > Sequoia > Sequoia sempervirens. The sequence goes on from VDFB02333543.1 coordinate 65,627, forward strand.
GGTCCAATGTAGCTCGGAGTGATTTGGTGTATTTGGGTGCAAGAGAGGACCATACCTAGCGTAAACGTACCCATCCAGATGTGTTGGAATAGTCCATTTGGTCGTACGAGTTGCGGAATGAAAGTTGCACCACTTTGCAACTTTACATTGCTTACATCTGGCAACTTTTCCCTCCACTGAAAAATCATCACCACAGGAAAATGCCTTCGAGATAGCAAAAATCGAGAGAGTTTTTGGTAGATGGTTCCAACACGATCCCATAGCCTCAGACAAAGAGTCTGTAAACATCATGGTCTCTGAGAAATAGACCTTCAAAGATTGCTGCCTTTTAGCACTTTGGACTCAAGGGAAATTGTCGATCCAATGTAGCTCAGAGTGATTCAAATATTTAAGTGAGGACCATCCCTAGCGTAAATACCCATCCGGGCTGGAACACCATTTGGTCGCATCGAGGTTCTTGAATAAAAGTTACACCACTTTGCAACTTTACACTGCTTGCATCTGACAACTTTTCCCTCCATTGAAAAGTCATCACCATAGGAAAATGCCTCCAAGATAGAAAAAACCGAGAGAGGTTTTTTTAGATGTTCCCAACACGATCCCATAGCCTTGGACGAAGAGTCTTTAAGCATCATGGTCTTTGAGAAATAGCCCTTCAAAGATTGCTGCCTTTTAGCACTTTGGACTCTTAAGGAAAATTCAAACACCTTAACTACCTCATTCTTATTCATTTGTTTTGCAAACAAGCATTTTCATTCCAAGAGGCTGAGCTTTGATTTTTGCTTGTTGGATTGAATGCAGACCGTGACACAACTTTCTTTTTTCTAAAATTTGTTCAACATCATTGAACTAAGAATTTATCACACATTGCAAAGAAACAAAGGAGTACCACAAACTAAAACACATTACACTTCGATTCTCACTGACTTGATGTACTCTTCAACATCTCTCTTCTCTAAAAGCAACCTCTAAATCACTTCAAACACCTTAACTACCCTAAAACCGACCTCTAAATCACAAGTCAAACACCTTAACTACCTCATTCTTATTCATTTGTTTTGTAAACAAGAATTTTCATTCCAAGAGGCTAAGCTTTCATTTTTGCTTTCAAAGAAAAATCTTCCTATGCCACTGTTACACTGCATAGTAAACCAGGCTTTGTATTGTCCAGACCTATATTAAGCTACCACTCTCAAGACCAATGTAACAATGATACAAAATAACTTTTGAGACTGTAAGAAGACATCTGATAACTCTTGAGTGTACTAAAAGAATTCTTATGATTTTTGAAGAATGCTAATAACTCTACTCAGTTGTCTTATTTCTTCAATATCATACAAATTGAACCCTGGCATCAATAGACTTTGTATATCAAGCTACCACAATTCAAGTTTCAATGATGAATATTTATCATGCATGTTTTAAAAAACTTCAAACATCTTAACTACGTCATTCTTATTCATTTGTTTAGCAAATAAGAATTTTCATTCCAAGAGGCTGAGCTTTCATTTTTGCTTGTTGGATTGAATGCGGACCGTGACACAACTTTCTTTTTTCTAAAATTGTTCAGCATCATTGAACCAAGACCAATGTAACAATGATACACAATAACATTTGAGACTGCAAGAAGACGTCAAAATGGCTAGTGTACTAAAAGGATTCTTATGATTTTTGAAGAATACTGATAACTCTACTCAGTTGGCTTATTTTCTCAATATCATACAAATTGAAACCTGACATCAATAGACTCTGTTTATCAAGCTACCAAAATTCCAGTTTCAACAATGAATATTTATCATGCATGTTTTAAATGACATTCAAGTTTATAGTGGTTTTTTTGTTTATATGATGTTATGTGATATTCTAATCGTAATTCATGCTTCAAGGCTGTATATATATATATATATATATATATATATATATATATATATATATATATATATAATTTTTACATGTTTTGTCCATTGTTCAACCCCCTACAAGTAAATTGCTGCATAACATGTGGAATGAGGGGGCAGTAGGCCTAAGACCCCTTTAAAGTTTGCTTGAGTGCTTTATTTTCATTTTTTGTGAGTTTTGTGCCAAGTTTCCTCAAAGAAATGTGGTCTCATAGAATTCCATGACAAGCTAATGCAATTGATAGCTGCTCCTAGTTATTAGTTATGTAATGTGAAGTAATTGCATAACTGCTTAGGTTGACTTGTAAAAACTATATTGTTATTGAATTTTTTCATCTATCAACATCTAGTTGTTACTTATGCAATGTGAAATAATGCTTTGAGCTTGAAAGATGTGCAATGCAATGTAATTAGCAATATGAATATAAACTACATAATATTTAACCATTCTTTTTATGCTATTGTACATTGATATTTAACCATTGCTCACTTGATTAAATTTTCAAAGAGTTTAATCATGCACATGAGGAGGAACATAAATTTTGATTGTCAACTTCTATATATATTAAATTATCCAATAATCAAGTGTATGTCCATATACAAAAATGGCATCAACACCAAATCAAACAAATTTTTACAATATGTGGCATATGCCATCTCGATATCTATTCAAAATTTACATGCCAAAATGTCTATCTCATCCTGAACTACTGGTGGATCATCAAAATGGAGCCTCTTTGAAGCACTCGTTGGCTCTAAAGGTAGTTGCTTAAGAAAAAGTCAAACCACAATTGAGATTAGTTATACTATATAATTTAAAATTGATTAATTAACATAAAAATCAATACACATTGAATTATAATTGAACTCTAAAATTTAAAATTTGAAATTACCTAAAATATACGTCTCTTTGAAGGGTTAGGAGTCCTACAATATACCCCTCTCAAAGAACTAACCAAACCAACTTTTGTAACGTCAATCTATATATGTGAACAAAAAAATGAAATTGATCCAAGTTAGCATAGAATTGTCAGTAATAAGAACATATTTAAAAAGCACAAAATAAAATAAACACATACCTCTTTAGGTTGATCTTTTTCTATATCTCCTTTAGGTGTCTCAACACCTCCTCCTTGAGGTGTTTCAACACCTCCTCCTTTAGGTGTTCAAATACCTACTCCTTTAGGTGTTGTGGCACTTATCAACAATGATGTATAGCTCACAACCGCCTGTACATAAAAATGACAAGTACATATGAAACTACGAATCTATGTCAATGTATGCAGAATCAATAAAAAATATTATAAATTTTAATTCAATAAAATTTGAGTTCAATTACCTTTCCCTTATCTAACACTATGCCTCCATAGTCTAGAGAGCATCGCAACTCGCTCGCACTAGGTGTTTCCTACTAGCAGAGAATAAGATAAACATATAAGTTAATATATAATTTCATTATTGACAATTCAAATAACAAGCAAATATACAATAAAAAAATGCAAATGAGTGAGTGTGAAAATACATACTATGTGCTTGTCGAGGCCAAATGAAATGGCCCTAAGGGTGCTATCAGTCACCTATGTGAGCTCCTCCTCAAAAATTAACTATTAAATAGACCATGTAAATAAATATTAGTACTTGATACTATCTCTTATTAATATTCATTTAAAAAAAAATGCAAGTTATGAATTTACACCTTAAATGTTACCTATGTAACTACTCCAATATCCACCTCTCTAGTAGGAGAGGAATCCGTAGGGTGTGCTCCACTCCCCTGCATGTGATTTGCTATAATCTTCACATCCTGGATGTCATAATCAGAAGTGTCTAATGGATGCTCAGGGGGCTGTACAATAGGACCCAAGCATATTTGCTGGCATGTATTGCAAATATGTGGCACACAAATATGTGGACCTGAGGAGGATGATGCGACAACATTGGATCCATCGCCAAGATCACCAAACTATGGTTGAGCTACTAAAGAAGCATGGGAAACCAAAAGACCACTCAAAGAGTGAATGGCCTCGATAGTTTGTGTGGTTGCATCCTCCGTAATATCTGGATGTTGTACTGGAGGTGGCAAAGGAAGGGGAGGATGGGGAACATGTGGGCGCCTAACTACTCTAGCTGCCTCTGGCCTATCCTGAGGCATACCTCTACCTTGACGCCTTGGAAGGGTTTAATGTCAAAGTAATTGACATGAAGCCCTAACAAAAACTCAAGATATAAATTTTTAATAAAGTAAAAGGGTACATCAAGATTATTGTTGGGTGGTTTATCAAAAACCATACACCAACGATCCCAAAAGTTATCTAATATGCCCCTATGCATGCACCATTTTATAGAAAGTTTTAGTTTGTTAACATTAACTAGCAAACTAGTGCTGGGGTTAATAAATAAAGAGGCTATTTGGGCTTTTATTATTTGGATATCTTTCACATCATCATAAGACAATCCACATGCATAATATTCCTTCATGGTTTCTCACCACAAATGAAAGGCATTATGTTGGGTGGAGAGGGTTTCTACATTTGTAATTATTCCTATCAATGTGTTTGACATATGGGATAATCAAGGCATTTTCTTATAAAAATCACAAATGCCCCTCAATTGCTCCAATTTTTCATGAATTAAGTCTTCAATTGATGGCTGTGGAGGTGGTGGAGCATTTGGCATTTCTGCATTTTGATTCTCAGCTAGTGGATTTTCATTCTCAATTGGTGGAATTTGTGCATTCTCATTCTCGACAGCCATAATGCCTGATTAAAGTTAAAAAATAATTAATCTAAAATTAGACAATATAAATAAAACACTATTTTTAAATCGAAATCAATTAAAAACATTCATTTTTTTTTAAAATCAAAATCCATTCTAAACTCAATTGTTTCATAAAAATTCAATCAAAAACCCTATTTTGAAAAAAATTCCACAAAAAACATTCTTTTTTATCAAAATCCATTCTAAATTCAATTTTTTCATAAAAATTCAATCAAAACCCTATTGTGAAAAAAAAATCCACAAAAAACATTCATTTTTTTATCAAAATCCATTCTAAACTCAAAATTTTCACAAAAATTCAATCAAAAACCCTATTTTAAAAAAAAATCCACAAAAACCATATGAAATTATTCAAATCTAACTCAAAATTGAATCAAATCAAATAAAAATAAAAAAAACTTACCTTTCCAAATCGGATTTTGCCCAAATCAGATATCCGTTACGTGAAGAAGCAATGCACTGTGCGCCTGTGGGTTCTTCACTATCAAATAACTTCAAAACAACGATTGAATTTTTTTATATATGCTTTTTGAAAATCAGATATCCAATTTGTAAAACTAGGTTTGGTGTTTGGTATGGTGATAGTCGAGCCTAAAAAAAGTCAACACGTTCTTTTCGCATTTTTCAGTCAATGAAAGACGTGTTTTTTTCCTCATTGCCACTTTTTGGCCACCATGATCTTGCACATACCCGATGCAAAAAATAGATGCCAAGTGGAATGAAGGCAACGAGCTGATGTGGAATTTCCCCTTTGGATTTGGTTTTCTAAGGTGAGGAAGTGTAAAAGGCGAATTTTCCTAAGGGGTGAAAATTCGCTCCTATATAGATCAATGAAAACATAAAAAAATTGATAAAATAAAAGGAAAACCTAACTTTCTTTGACATTGTAGATTCAACCATGAGGTCCTTGAAACCCCAATATCCACCCAACAAAACATTCAAGCCAACACAAAACCCTCATATTTGGGAAGGAATCTGAAGCACTAGAGTTGTGATACCATGTAGGAGTTAATGGTGACTCCTCAACACCCCTAGGAATAGTTGCTAGACCAAAATAACTTCCACAAGAGAGAAACTGGCAAAAATAGATTGCTATATTCTAAATACAATATTACAAGATTGAATTTGCAAATGTTATAAGATTAGATATGCAAATGCTACAAGATTCAATATGCAAATGTACATAAGAGGCATTATATAAGAAAGTTTGGATAAAGGATTAGATAAGATCATGAAAAGTGTCTTAATCCTATCACATGAGACAACTAACTCATAACAACCTAGGATAAGATAAGATCTAGAAATGACAACTAAGACTTCTTGAAGGGAATCTTATAATCCTAAGTAAACTTAATGTGTGGTTTTGTCCCTTGAGTCTCCTAGTAAGGACTTAACTAGGTACACAACTTTTATTCACACCAACACGAATTCCACCACCACCAACAATTACATGGGCTTTACCTAGGTGGTCCTATGAGAATCTTGATGTAGCTATACTTTTGGTTGGTGATCCTTTAGATTCCTATCCTACACACTCATAGAAATCAAGTGTTAGTATTTTGAATCATACCATTTTGGATAATGGCCATGCTTAGGATAATGTACAAGTTCCTAAGGAAAGAAAGTTGGTTTAGTGAAAGTGGATTGTGCATCAAATATGTCACATATGGTTCCATTGATAAGTATGAGACATGTCTTGTTGTAAACAGGGTTTCACAAGTTGAAGAAATTTACTATTTTATGATTCTTCTCTTGTTGCAAATAGAGATTCCATTTTTTGTATACTTTGACTTGTAGCTGCACAAGGATAGTCAGTGCATCGTATGGATATGAAAATTTCCTTCTTGCATGGTGATATTCATGAGGATATTTCTATGGAATAACCTCTTAGTTTTTATAAGATTGTCTATTACTTTTTAGTCTTCACTATTCATTGTATGGTATAAAGAGAAACCTCAAGATTAGTATGAGAAATAGATAATTTCTTACTTTACTCTACATTCATACATAGTAATTTTAATCCCATAATTTATACCCAAAGACATTAGGATGATATTTTAATTCTTTTATTGTATGTGGAAGACTTGATTCTTATAGGTATTTCATCTTCCATGATTTGAAACTTGTTCAGTGAACATTGATGGAGTAGTTTTTTATGACATATCTTGAACTTATACACTACTTTCTTGGCTTACAAGTGATTCAATATTTAGGTGGGATTTCCATTTCTTAGTAAAATTATGCTCTTTATTTGCTTCAAAAATTTGGCATGTTTGATTGTAAGCTTACCTCCACACTATTATAGTAAGGTTTTTAAGTGTCTTTCAATTGTTATATTCTTTTAATCAATGCTAAATAATATACATAGATGGTTCTAGAAGTCTTTTGTACCTAAAACATTCTCATCATGATATTTTATTTTGTGGTTGGCATTGTCTCCTATTTCTCTCACAATCCACATGAAGATTCATTGAAAAAATACCAAATGTAATTTTAGGAAATATTTTATATGGTACCACATATTTTGGCACTCACTATACATCAATTGACTCTTAGATTGACAACTTCATTAGCTTAAATTGAGTTGATGACATTGATGATAGGAAGTATAATTTTTCTTTTTTCTTTTTCCCTAGTTTTGGTCACATCGTATGGTCTTGTAATAAGCAATATTCTAATGTAGTATTATCTACAAAGGCTGAGTATTGAGCAGTATTTAAAACTAGCTAGGAGGTTCTTAGCTTTGATAGTTGTTGATAGATTTTGGATTTCCTTATGATGGTCCCACTATTCTTTGGTGTGACAATCAAAGAGCCATTCAGGTGATCCCACAAAACTGGTTTACAATTTCTGGGAGGAATTGATTTTTGCTAAAATCACATATTTTTAGAAAATATAATGATTTAAGCCTTAAAAGGTTCCATTTAAAGAATTCCAATTGAGGAGGGTTTGATCAAACTACCTTAAATCAAACCCCCTTGGATAGATTCCCACTAGTTTTAAACCATACCTATAACAGAGTCTCCTTTAGACCTATTAAAATGCTGATAAAAAACCACTTTTGATTTACCTTTTAGGGGATAAAATGAATTCATTTAAAAATTATTTTTTACAAGTATGTAGTCCTTATTATAAGCTTCTCAAAAAGTATAATTTAAAATAAATTTAATATAATTATTATATTTATTTTTTATTTCTCATGAATGTAGGTTTTTCATCAAAAATCAAGTTCTCTGTTCTACACATGTGGAAAAATAGCAGATTATTAAAAAAAAATTAAAAATATTAGTGCACCAGATATTGAAGTCCTTGATCCAACAAAGAAAAAAAATTGAATTTTGATATATACCAAAAAAATTATGCGTTATACGGTCGTGCTATATCTGAATTATAATTAGTTTGAATTCAAAACTTGATTAAAGAAAAAATATTCAATAAAAAACTATCTAACCAAGTGGAAGCACTAGATGTCAGAGTTACGAATCTAAATTCAAAAGAATTAGAATTTTATCCTTCATGGAAAAAAAATTATGCGTTATACGGTAAGCATCACTTTTTAAAAATGTTGTTTTCTGGAAAAAACTAGTTTTCGAGGGAGATGGAAAAAAAAGTGCAATCTGATTCCAAAAATTTTGAAAAAAATATATTTAGATTCTATAGAAAAAATCTCACGAAACTCTAGTTTGCATCATCTTCAAATTCCTCACGGTTTAGCTGCTATAGGTGCCCGAAAGTGAAGATTTAGTTTAAAAAAATTATTTCAGTGTCCACTTTGGCCAAAAATTGTAAACCACTATTGTGGGATCACCCATTCACATTTCATGCAACCAAGTGAAGCATCAATGGACTAAGCATACTGAGAACCATATGCACTTCATCAAAAATCTCATATAGGGTTCCTTTTTGAGCTTAGAGTATCTATTTATAGAGTCCAATAGGTTGCAAAAATTTTCACTGAGCCTCTAATGTCACCTCATTATATTTTATTGTGATTGATGCTTAGGGTCATGAAGGAAGTTATTCTTATGAGTCTTCACCTTTTTTTGAAAAAAATTCTCTCTTGCAGAGGATTTTTTCCTATGAGGTTTTCTCCTTTTCTCCTTTATGAGAGATAATTTATGTACATGAGTACCTCATCAAGCCTAGTTTTGGGACCCATATTTATTTTTCATGCATTATTTTTAGCCTCCCTAAGTTGCACTTAAGGGGGGTTGTTGGTGTGAATTTGATACTTTATCTAACTAGTTATACATTAGGAACTATTCATGCTTTAGTCTTTATATTACTTAGGTTATTTTTTATTTTTTCTTCTGTCATAGGATTTGGAAACATGGCATAATCTTATTTGACTTAGGGATTTTATCCTTGGTTGCATAACATGGTTGATTCTTTTTATTATATTTCCTATAATATACATTTTTTAAGACAATATAACAATTTACATTAAAAATCTCATTTTTGTAAGTCTTTTGGATGTTCCTAATAGATTATTGTACATATTGGTTCACCATTATTCAAATTATATGTTTCTTTCACCTCTTCTACCTATAGTTAATTAGTTTCACCATTGTTGACAACTTCAGTCCTTTATTGCTTCATGGTAGCACCACTTCTAGTGTGTCTAGTTGACTATTCTTGAAACTAAATTATATTGTTTTCCCTAGTGTATTCCCTATCAAGGTCTCCCTATTCATGCTCATTTGGATCCATTTGGGGTTCTCAATCCTCATTTTCTAATTTATTAGCATTTCAAGAATCTCAAGCACCTTTCTAGCTTTGCTCTAGAGATCAAGAAGCTTTGTTTTGGATACATGATTTTTTAGGCCTTTTTAAGCCTACATTTTCTTGGCATATGGTTTCATCAAGAGATTGACCTTGTCTCCCATTCAAGCATACCCAAATTTGGAATGATTTTAGGGTCAAAATTCTCTTCAATTTAAAATAAAATAAAAAATTAAACTATTTTTATAAGTTTTTCTATAGACTAGCATTTTTCTATATACATTAAGGATATGATATATTCTAATATTCTTAGGTAGATTTACGTGAAAGCTCAAAAATTTTCACTTTAATTTTCTCATCTTCAAGAGTTTCTAGATCATAGGAATGCTTCCTACACTATTGATAGAGTTACCTTGACCCTTCTCCTCCTCAAGGGCATATTCATGGTCTTACATAGTCCTCCAAATATGACAAACAATCCTAGTCCCATGGCTCTCAACTTCTAGGTTCTAGAGATAATGTGGCCCATGGAGAATAGCCAATCTTCTCAACAATTGTTTTCCTCCTCTCATGGGTAGGATATTGGGTGGTCTAGCTTTGACAAGGTTTCTCACTTGGCTCTAGCCATCTCCTTACTTTCTACTTAGTTGGAAGATACTCCTAAAGAGGAGGGTGCTCTCATTGCTTAGGATACTATTGATGATGTGGTCCCTAGAGTTGCCTAGGAAAATATTGATGATTAGGACCCCTCTTCTACTTGGAATACTTTAGTTGCATAGATTTGTGTGGGCTTGGACCTTGTTTTTATGTTTGTCATTTTTGTTTTAGACTCTATCTCATTGAAACTTTGAAGGTGTGCCTTTTTACTACCCTATACTATTGTCTATTTATTTTAATATAAAGGTATATAGGAATTTATTCATTCAAAAAATCCAACACAAAAATAGAAATTGAATTGCAACTATTTTTTAGGAAGAAAAGCCAAAATAACATGCAAACATTAATTTTTTTGCCTTTACACAATTTTCAACAAAAATGAATATATTGCAGCATACATACCACACACAAGAACTAATAACTATCTAAAAAGGGAATATATAATTAAATCAATATCGAAAAAATAATCTTTCAAACATGACAACAAATTTATGTTTGAGAATAACACAATTTTTATCCTATTATAAATCATTATTTGATATAATTCTTAAGTGATAGCATGAAAATATACATACATAATAACATTTTAAGTAAATATATTAACTTAATATTAAAATAAACTCTTAACAATAAATACTTTATCGCTAATAGATTATTTGAAACTCATACTTATCAATATTTATAAACTAACCAACAATTTATTCATTATTATTATTTCTAATATTGACATCTTTCTATTTCATCACATTCATCCTTCAAAATAAGATCTAATAGAGATTGCATATTTTTATGTTTTATATGCATTATTACCAGTAGATCATTTGAAACTCATTATTCTTCAAACCAAGATCTAGTGGGCATTGTAAATTTGGCTTCCCAAGCATTGACTTAAATATAGTCCTCCCACAATTCTTCCGGAAGTTCTCCTTTATCATTTGGACTAAGAAAACTTTATATAACTTATAAGATTGCAAATTGCTTCAGTGGCTTACAAGACTTATCATATTGTAATGGTAAATGGAGTCTATGATTTTAGTTTTAATATTATTAAGTAGGGATAGATTCTTTAGATTATTTTATTTAAATATTACATCAGTGTAGTAAGTGTACAAAACATGATAATCATTTTTATCAAACGTGATAAATAATTATCATATTTTATTGATCAAAATTTTTCTTTAATCATTGAATTAAATATAATTCAAGATTAATAATGTGAATACATGTAATCCTGTTGCTGTCCTCCCTCTCTGAAACAATAAAAATGCTATGGAAGTGGAGGGGTAGGAATCTCCTCCTCCGTTGAAAGCATATCAAACACTTGTGATGTTGATGGGCGTATTTTGGATTCTCTTTGAATGCACCAAAGGGCTACTGTGGTTGTTCTTAATATGCTGGTTGGATTAAAACCTTCAGTGTTGAGTAACTGAGGGTCTATTAACTCAATAAGGCGCCCTTCTTTATGTAACTTCCATGCCTGCATCAACATATGAAGCCATAAGTTTAATGGTTAGTTGGGTTGCCAGAGCCCCCAGAAATCGGTAGTAGAGACGGTTTTATACCAGTAAAGTACTTACATGGTCAGATAGAATGTGCATGCCCTCATCTTTCTGTTGTATTAACTTTTTCCCAGATACTATATTTAACATCAGCATGCCAAAGCTGTAAATGTCTGATTTAATTGTCACACGACAAGTTTCAAAACACTCGGGATCTATATAACCCCTGCAGAGTCAAAACACAGAAGGAAAAGTACATTAATGAAGTAGGCAACAAGAAAAAATTGCTCTCAGAGAAAATGAATCTATATTGATAGACTATCTACAATTCTTATTTAGTAGTGGTGGGACAAGCTAACCATACATTGTTCCAGAAGTATTCGTTGTTACATGGGTAGATAAATTGGTTAAGTGGGTAGGAGATACTCCACCGTCTGTAGAAGTCTCCAGAAGGGCGTATTGGGTGTCATCTGGAAGTATTCTAGAAATGCCAAAATCTGAAATCTTGGCATTAAAATTCTTGTCCAGAAGAATGTTTGATGGTTTAATATCTCTGTGCACCATACACTCGTTGGTGCCCTCGTGAAGATACCGGATTCCTCTTAGTATGTCTAATATAATCTTCAGCCTTGTTCGCCAGTCAATAATCTGGTTAATTTCTGGGCCTGTTGAATCGAACTATTTAGATCTCTATATTTTTGGAGATAAGATATAATTTCTCCCTTAGCAGAAGAAATAGACATCAAACAGGGGATATATGATTACCAAAAAGTAAATCTGATAGATTTCCTCCCTCCATATATTCATAGACTAACATTAAATTGTCTTCAAAGCAATATCCCAAAAACGTCAAGATGCTTGGATGGTGTAGCTTTGTTACAACTACCAACTCGTTCATCCAATATTGCTGGCGTTTAATTTCATCTTCGTTGAAGACCTTTACTGCAACTTTTCTTCCAGCAGAGAAAGTTCCCTTGAAAAAACAGAAGCGGAACATCTTTACAGGATATCAACTAACATTTATTTTCAATCTTTGAAACACTACAATATTCAATCCGTTTATTTGATTTGGAAAGGAACTCACCAAATAAACTGTGCCAAAACCCCCTTTGCCAATTTCTTCTCCAAACCCATTTGTTGCGCGCTGTAATTCCTTTAGTGTGAACTCATGCCCAGATGGTCTGATCTTCTTCACCAACTGTTTCAGTTCTCTGTAAGGCGAAGCCTTTGCCCATCCTTTAAAGATTTGAGTGCCAGTTTCTTTTAGAAATTTACCAACCCTGAGATAGGTGGGTAGTGGCGTTTCTGGTTGTTGGTACCTATTTAACTTCTTAGACTTATCTTGTCGCTTAGAGCAGCCATTGTCTGTCTTGAATCCATTGCGCTCTGTTTTACAGATCTGCCCTGTTTCACCTGATAATCCAAATCAACAGCTTAGAATTATGGGTTATCAAGATTGTAATAATTATAACTGTATGAAATTGCCATGAACACTCAAACCTGTATCATATTGAGTTTGATGCCTCAACCTGTTATGCTGTTCATGATGCCTTGAAATGCTCATGATAGACGAAGATCTACAACCAGCACTATTTGAAATGATCTTGTGGCTGACGAAGTTTTGGAACTACCAAATTTTGAAATGGTCTTGTGGCAGACAAAGAAGTACAACTAACAAAAGATAGAATGGCGTTGTCATGCTTGCGTACACTTCCCCTTTCCGTCAAGCTGTGAAGTTATGGAATAATTCATGTTATTGACCGCGCCTCATATCAAACAATTTAACATCATAATAATTCCAGAAAACCCAACATGGTTACCTCTCAAGAAAAATTCAAAAGTAGTACATGATCATGTAACTAATTGCTAACCTCTGGACTTGTAGAAGCCTGAAAACTCATCTCTGATTGAAAATCCCCATATCCTCGATTACCCAGTCATCACAAATATCTATTTTGCCTTCGCAATTCATAAGCAATGAATGGCGATATAAGCCTCTGCTCTTTCTTCTGAAATTCAGCGCCTGGTACCCATCTCACAAATCTTTCTTCTTCTTAATCTTCAAGAAAAGTTATGCCGGACTACTCGCGCAATTGCATGGAAGAACTTGCCCCGCCAACAGGTTGTGGTCTATGTTGACCACAATACCACAACGTGACCTCGGTTTACCGTGACCACAATACATGTGAACGGTTGATTGGGATTGCTGATAATGTCATGTACAAGAATTAGTGGTGGTCCCTTTCTGAAAATACGGTCCAGGACATGCCACATCTTTCTGACAAAAACAGGTAATCTTTACAATATTTAATTCGTTGTTTTTTTTTTTTTAGAAGTTAATAGTATTGGTTTTTTGTTTTTTTATGGGGTAGGGGTGTTCTTGTGACTCAGCCCAGCAGTCTAGTAGTTCATACCTTGGGTACATGGGCATACAGTCCTACCGGTCAACTGCGAGGAATGCAAACTCCAAGCCCCAGCCAACTCTGCATTCAATTATTAGTTAATTAAATTATTTAAAATTTGGAGCAACAATTCTTTAGTATATAATTACTTTTTTTATTTAATAATTTCAAAAACAGTTATCTTTTTAGTGGTTCATATTGAGAATAGTCAGTGCAAAAATCGAATTATTATTATTATTTATAAATTATATCCAATGCATTTAATTTTTTGGATTGAATTTCTTTACTATTAGTGACTTGAATGAAATGTCCACTATTGTATACATCATAATAAAATTGTATTGTTGACTTTAAAATTATGTTTTCTTAATTGAGATTTCCCATGTCACTCAAATCTATACATTTAAATATACAATCTTTTAAAAATATATTATAAACATTGCATAATTAAAAAAGATACCTACCTACTTTAAGTATCAAGTCTATCTAGTAAATTGTATTTTTTCATTATAATATTAATTAATTAACATTTCAAACCGAATACCGATTTAAAAAAGTGAAACATGTTTCACTAAACATATTAAGTATTTATTTTTTCATTCTAAAAAAATAGAGATACTTTTCAAATCTTCAATTCAATTGAGTATGGTGCAGAGTTAGTTGTCCTTGTCCATCACTCATGGATTTGTAAAATAATTCAACATAAATAAAATATAGTTTCAATGGTTCACAGACTTAGTCCATAAATTGGAGGAAAAACCATCTTCAAACTATTATCAAGAATCAAGTTGAAGCATATAAAGATGAGGTTATATTCTAGTTTTAAATTTTTTGTATTCCCAAAGATGGACTTTATTACTTCTAACAAGATACTTGAAGTTTTTAATTTCATAGTTTTTTTTTGTTATGACTTGTTTTTGTAGAAGAAAAAAAGATATTTTCTTAAATACTAAGATAAGTGGATGGAACCCATATGGATATAATCTTGTGATAGGATTTTGAACTTTTCTATGGATATAATTCATTTTTTAGGATGTTGGTCATTAATTTTGGTTAATTTTATGAGGTAGGTTTCTCTGTCACTTATAGCATATCATGGTTTAACCTTAGTGATCACAAAGTCTCTTGGTATATTTATAATATTATCTGCATGAAAATTTTCTTTTAGTAAGTGTTGTTCTAGCTCAACCATTATTAACCTAGAATTAGTAGTGGATATGTGCTTATGTCTAGTTTTTTTTGTGATATAGATTTGGCTTTAGAACTAATAATAGGGGATATTATATTTCAAGGCCCTGAAAATGGTTGTTGCTATGTCAAATATCCTTGCATATTTTATTCTTAAATATTTGGATAAAATAATGATTAGAGTTGTTAATGGAAGCCCTTAGGGAAGCACTAAATTGCTAGAGCTAAAATGGGACAAAATATTTTTATTCAATGATGTGGAGAGTGACTTGTAAATAATAATTATGAAGGGAATAAATGTATACTTTGATTGTTCCAAAGTATTATGATATGCTATATTTGAATATGATAAGTGATGTGCTCTACATAAACCTCTCCATGCCTAATTTTTATTTAACCAAATGTAGAATTTATCACTTTGTTTTTGGCCATACATAGTTCTAGTTACACCCATTTTATATTTATATAGGCATGTGAATCTAGCCATATTCAACTCATGTTTTGTACGAATTTTGATATATTGCAACCAAAATTATACATATTTCATGTCCAAATTTCATCTAAACCTATAAATCTCATCTAACATGAAGTTTCATGCATACAACTATGAGTCCCAATTCATTTTGGGCTCATTTAGTGCAATTTAGCTTTGATATTTAAATATATTTTTTTCTCTTATAGGGTAAACTCAAGAAGATGAGGCCACTTCTAGTGAAAATTTTAAACTTGGAAAAAAACTCAAAAGTAGGCAAAACAAAACGGGATCCCATTTCGCTTTGGGACCCCAAGCCATAAATGGGATACCATTTTTTAGAAATGAGATCATGTTCTAAAATGGGATCCTATTTCATAAAAGCTTAAAATAAAAAAAAATAAAAAAACAACCTAGATCTCACTTCTAAAAATTTAATTTTTTGGCCTAGTTTTTGCTATGGATTTTGGGTTAAGAAAAAAAGGCTTGGGGACTCAAATCTAAGCTTTGGACTTGCTTTGACTTATAAATTGAAGGTTGTATTAGTGTCACAAGAAAAGAGAATCTTTGGACATATGTCTTAAAATGTCTTTTACAAAAAAAATTAACAAAATTAAAACCCATTATAGATGAGATTGTGTAGATTCCAAATATGTATTTTTTTACAATTGGATTATTTTTTCTATTTTTCAAATATTTTTTTATGTAACTAGGCCATAAGATTTGAAATATCAAGGTTTTTAACGTTTTAATAACTTTTTTATTAAAATATTTTTTTGGAAAGCGAATTATACATCCACATTCTTTAGACATTTTTTTTCAATTTGAAAAAATAAAAAATTGATGAGTTTAGATCATCATATGCATGAAATACACAAGGATTTTTCAAAACAACAAATATCATCAATAATAAATTAACAATTTTTTTTTTTAAAAATTACAAAAAATATCATCCACATTCTTCAGTATGTTACAAATATTTTCCCAAAAGGAATAAAAAAAATTTAATTATTTAGGTCAAAATATGGATGACGTACACGTGCATGGTATGGTAAAAAAATGACTTTTAAATAGTGGTTTTCAAACATTCCTATTAAAAATTAATTTGTATCATCTAGGTATTAAACTAAATTACATATTTTGAAACTAGATTCTGACTTCTACATTTTATATTTAGTGAATTTTTTAAGATTCAATCTTTAAGTGCTTCAAATTTTAAGGTCAAATGTGACAAATTCTAAAAATTAGAGAAAACACTTCCACTTTTTGACCAAAAATTGGATTCAACTTCTTGCACACACCCTATAACTTCATGCATTTAGTTGAATATATTTTCAATCTTTAATCACACTCCATAATCCATTAATTGAATGAGAAAAAAATGAAATAATAGATGAAAAAAATGACAAAGGATATTATGAATTTTTGGATTAGCTTAATAAATATGTTAATGTCAAAGTGTGAGGAGAGTTTGTTGACTAGTTTATTGAACTAATCTAGCAATCTCTTATGATTCAAAATTGGATGCAAGAATTGAATATGGTTTTTTAAGTAGTAGAGTGAATTATATCGACTACAATTGCAAAACATATTATGCTTGTTATTGTAGGATTAGATGGAAATTCCACACAATTATCAATTCCATGCATAGGAATAAGGATTTGTTGCTAATTAGTTAGAGAAAAAATATATATATTTGAGATTTGCAATTTGTGTGTAAAATATAAATTAATTAGAAAGTAAGGCAGGTGACATCAAAGTAAATAGGCTTTAGAAAATGGGGGTTAAGTAACAAACAAACATGTTTCTCGCTTGACTATATTCTTTGTCAAGAAGAGTATGCTACTTCTCTAGTAGGAAATGAAGCCTTCTTTGGCTATTTATTTACATTCACCGTAGCTACTCACATTAAATATATTAAATAATAGATCTTTTTTTTTTGAAGAGGATAATTTTTTTATAGTGAGAACCTGTGATCTCCCAAGAATTGTCAAGAATCACCATTTTATTATGCTTACAAAATATCTACAAGATCCATGTATTTAAAACACTATATCCTACATTGTTAGACACGAGGAGAAGGAAGGCCTAAGTCCCATGCATAAGGCTTTAATAATGTTATCTCCCTAGAGAGAGCCGACCGAATCTCATTTTTCATTTTAATAATAAATAAATAAATTTAAAATATTTTTAATTATTGAATATAAATTTACTTTTAAACATATTTGTTTCATTTGCATGCTTTAAGATTAACCATTGTCATCATTTTTCCCAATTCACTTGTCATCTTCTTTATCTTTCATTTTTTATTCTAAATTTAAATGTTTTATAAATTATATTTTTATTTATTTTTAGATTCTATTTTTTTAATCTATATAAAAGTTAAGTAAATTAGTGTTTAATTTTTTAATAACATTTATTTTCCATTGTAGATAATCTAATCCAAAATTATATGTTTAATTATTATTTTTGTTTAATTGTTTCGGGACATTTGT
>VDFB02333544.1:0-24521 GCA_007258455.2 Sequoia sempervirens
CTTATAAGGAGCCGATTGGATGTGGTCCAGAGCAGTTTAAGATTCATGAGGCTTGCCCGCAGCTGCACCTGAACAGCACCTCTCACTACAAAAGAGTTAATGATGCCTTCACCATGCACATAACGAGGACTCTTCAGCAAAGAACTCATCAAAGAATATGGAAGGAAGCTCAGGAGCTGATTGAGAGGTATGGATGTTGGTTTATCCAATTTCCGAAGTTCTCATATATAAGGCTGCAAGGGTTCACATCGTATCCATAAAGATTACCGAGGTACCCCACTGATAGAATGATAATGTTAGAAGTGTCTAGGAAGCTCATTGCCTATGACAAAATTCAGAAGAAGAAGAAAGGAGGTTTAGACTTCCCGATTACCATGGGAAATTCAAATGAAGTCTGTCCTTCCTTACAGGCAGCCAAAGAAGCTAAGGATGAATTGCAGTTCTTCCACCTCACATACCACATCAGCAGGCAGGATTTCGATCTTTACAACAAAATCAGAATGGTGCAGAATCTGGAGTACAGGCACAAGGCTCATATTGAGAATTTTTGGGCTAATGCGGCAGATGATGCTGAGATTAGAAGAAAGATGTTCTCTCGGATACCTCTAAACATGATTAGAGAGTGCGAGATTATCCCAATTCCAGACTAGGTGGATGAAGACATGAATGTAATGCAACCAGACTATGAGTCAGTGAGAAACGCACCGGTCCCACTACCTGATTGGTCAAAACCAGAAATCACCGACTTGGACACCTTATGCATACCGGTTTTAACATTCACAAGGAGCTGCGTGGAGAGGCGTGTGAATAAGCTCAAAAGCAAATCAATTGCTGTCACCTACAATCTCATGGGTCACCAGAGGCCGCCATCAGCAAAGAAAAGAAAACAGGTTGCCCAAACTTCCGAACCACAAAGAGAAGTACAAGTTCAGCCGGTACCCCAAGGAGTAGAAGAAGCATCGCCCTTACGGTCGCAGTCTCGATCCTCAAGCGTACAACAGCTTTCACTGTTTGAGAGTCAGAGAAACAGATTGAATGAAGAACAAGAATTACAGGAAGCAAACCAGCCACCCCGCAGAGAGTTAGTTGGTCAGAGTGTCAACATGCCTAGAAGAGACATCCAACAAGAGGAAGAAGAGGAAACAGCCACTGATACCCGCTTCCAGCAGGAGATTGAGGCAGCTCTGGAGGATGAGACTACTGCAGGACAAGAGGCTCAAGTTTCGGAAGAAGATACCCAGCAGATAGAGATTAATGAATCCCATTAGAATGTTAATAGAGAGGAAGTGCGTGAAGAAGAAGCGAGAGAGAAGCGGCCTCTTATTGTTTGTGATCCGCAGCAGGCAGTGTCGGATTGGCCGAGAGAAAGAATGAGAAGGGATCCTATTGAGGAGATTGATCCGGCGATTGAGATGGAGGAGTTCCTCAGTAGAATCAGTGCACCGCCAGAGAAGAAGAAGGCTAAAAAATTCTCAAATATTTCTACGGATGAGGATGGTTCTCGAACATTGCATGTAGCCATTCCCAAGATTGAATGTGATCGGGATGATGCTATTCCAGAAAATTATGTGATCACCACTATGGAGTTAGGCCGCCCTACAGGGGCTCAAATAATTGAGGAGTGTGACAACTCCTATCAGGAACTCAAAGACAGGTTGTTCTGAACTGAAGGGAAATATAAACAATTGAAGGAGCACAGGACATTGGTTGGCTACGTACAGCACTTAGCCCGTCCGTGTGGGTAGGAGAACCCAACAGTTGACCTTCCAGCGAAACTCCCAAGAGAATCAGTTAGCGACCTGGAGGACTTGAGGAAGATGGCTTAGGAGGCAGATAGATGGATCAGCAGTGTTCGCACTGAGACAGAGAAATTCATGGAGGATCTGCTTCATTCTTACCAGCAGGCCTCTAGCATTTTGGCACGCACGGACACCGTTGATCAGGCCTGGAGCGAGACTCATATCTATCAAACTAAGACTGTTCTTCGCTTGGAGGCTTTGATGCACATGTCGTTGCAGACTCTGGTGGAGGGAGGCGTGATACAGGAGGGTGACAGATATAACTTCACCGGATGGTATTCTTCAGTGGTCACGGGCCGAGGTTTCTTTGATGCGGCACAAGCAGATTCAGCTAGAGTCAGAAAGGCTATGGGAAACATTCTAGGAGTCCTGAATACACTTGAGTCTATATTTGCTAGAAGATTGACTTCAGAAGAGATGACTGTTGATGACCTAAAGAACAGATTGTGGCCTTTCTTTTCAAAGGTAAGGTCATTTGTTCAAGATGATTTTGAAAATGTTTCAACCTTCTCCACCATTATCCAGAACACTCAGGATGCCCTAGTCGCTTGGAGAAAATCTTGTACTCGGCATGGGCAGACGGTCACAATACTCGAATTTCAGCTCAACCATATCCCACCCATTTCAGTTCAAGAGGTTGAGGCGGTGTTGGCCAGGTTCGTCGAATTTACAATCAAAGAGAAGGAGAATGGAAACGCCTTGTTGGATGACGACCTTCTAGAGGATGATGATGGACATTAATTGCTCATTATGACTTCGGGAGAGAGTGGAGAATCTTTTGCTCATATATTACCCCACTCCTCTTTGTGGCGGTTTTTAGGGAAGAATCTTAATCAAGGCATATGTGGCTCAATCTGCTCCCTTCATTGTAATTCAATCTGATCCGTCCATTGGATCTGGCCATCCATAAAAGGGGCATCCCCCCTCATTTGTAATTATTAGAGACTAGAGATAGATCATAGAGTTGAGAGATAGAGAAACAACTTAGAGATAGCATAGTATAGATTGAAGAGGAAGGAAAGTTTTCAAGTTGAATGCTTTGTAAGAAGTTGTTGTGAACAATCCTATAATAAAAAGAGTTATCACTGCTTGTGGTTTCATCTTTTGTTGTGGGTAGCTAGCGAGACTTCTTCATCCTTCCAATTCGCATAGAATCTTAAAGTATAACTTAGAGTAAAGTAGATTTTAATTCATGCAAGTAGATGGTAGTTGTGGAATGTGGTGTTTAGTTTGAGCAAGCTTCGTTAATCCATACCACTAGCGGGCTCGCTGATGGTGGGTTCGCCCTGCGTGGTCAACTGGAACATTGTGGACTTAACTTCGATTACGGTTTATATGTGGGTATGCGTCGTTGTGATGGTATCTTCATGTTCAATTGTAATCTGAACATTTCTAGCTACTCCTTTGAAGATTGCACCGATTCTGTGGAAGCTGTCCAAGGTGAGACAAAACAGAGCTTGGTTGAAGTTTGCAAGAGTTGATCTCCACATCCTGTGTTTAGGATAGATCATAGCATTTTATAATCCCTGCAACCATTCAATTCAGTACTTTCGGGTTAGTTTAGGAAACTTGAACTTCACTAAGAAATCTTTCGAATCTTTAAAAACCCCTTTCTCCGGAGTGAACAATTACATAAGTCCCCCTTGAGATACCAGCAAATCACATCAAGCCAACTGAGACTACGTCCACTGCATGAAGGAACCTTGGAGTTGAATGCATGATCTTTCTCGCAATCTTAGCATGCAGGAGATTTTGTTCAAGAGAGGATAGAGTAGCCGTTGGGAAACTTTATTCTATGTTCGTGCGGTCATAAAACACCCGTCAACACAACGGTCTCCCCACTGAAAATACTATGAATGAGTGCCTAGAGCTCTGAATGTATGTCAGCAAGCTCAACATACACACCACCCTCAAGCTGATACCGGCATGGTATGCGAGATACGAGAGTTCTCACATACCGGAGTGCACTAGTGACGTGCTCTCTACTCTCAACCAACTCTAATGCCATTGTCTCCTCTATCTTCGCCTTGAATACCAACTGTGTCTTCCAAGCGTAGATAGCCTCTTTATCTTCTGCATTTGTGACTGATTCATATGCCACACTCAGGTGAGCAATCATAATCTCATCTCGAGGTTTGTCCATTGCCATGTCTCGCTCCTCATCTTGGAGACGTAGACGGCGTTCGCATGCATTGCACAGCAACTGGTATAACTCTGCAAGCACAAAGCGGCCTCTAGTAACGAACTCCTCCCATTCCTCCAAACACTTACCGTATGCAACCAGGTGACTAAGCTGACCTTGTTCTGTTGATGGCTCTAGCATCGGTGGGAGTGTGACAGTGACATCTTTTGTTCTGTGTACAAGGCTAGAAATGTATTGATGAAGCTATTGAATTTCAGCCTTGAGGGTTGCCTTGTCTTCTCTGTCTTTTATTATTCTATCCCTTGCATTGTCTATTGCAACCTGTAGGAGATCAACCTGTGTCTGGCCGATGCTTCGACCAAGGTTGACTGTGATCACCTCGAAGTCCTGAACTTCAATCTCGTTCAAACTCTTCCCCTCTGGAGGTATGGCAGTCTCTATAACGATCTCCATATCAGCATTCCTCTCCACATGGACCTGTTTCTTGATCCTCTTGTCGGGCACATCCCGGTAGGCATGATCAAAATCATAATGATCAAGGACGTAGGATGGCTGCCTCCTCTTCCTTCCCAGTTGACTCTCAAGCCAAGATGAGTCTTGACTAATCCCACTGGAAGGATCTATACTAGCAATGTGAGGCTCCGACGAGAGTGAACGTGTAGAGCTGTTACTGCGAGGTGGTTAGTCTAAGTCCAATTCAATGTGAATTGGAACTGGAGACTGCTCTGGTGTCGGTGATGGTAGGCGTGTCTGAACCTCAAGCTCTGGCAAGCTCTGAACTGGCACTCTGACAGGCTCCATGTGTCTTAGTATAAAGTGCAGCTTCCTTTGGGTTTATTTAAGGAAAACGGCTCTTCTTAGGAGGTTACTCTTTTCTTACGTTTGGGTTTTAGGCGAGGAGGTAGTGATGAAGCATCCACCCGGTGGCAGCTCTGTTCTAGGCACAATTTGCCCTCACAGTCTTCTTGCTATACTCGAGGGTAAAGTATCTTTGTTTGGATAACTCACTGGGCCTCTCAGCACTACGTGCATACTCTTTATCAGGAACCAATCAGCGGTTGGCGATTGGTTTGTGTATCGGCACTTCTTTGGCGAAGTGTATGCCATCATCAAGATAAGCGCACTTCCTCACATCTTCGCGAGAAACGAAATCCTACTGCGAGATAGAGAGAAACAGCATAGTTAAATTACGCACCTCAAAGTACATCCCTGCATTAGTTCACCCAATAATCCTCCATTGTAGGCTTATGGTATGGCTGACCACAAAGGTGTGTTGTATAATGACGCACTTTACTTTACGCTTTGGCAGCGCGCGCCTTTAAAGAAGGATCTTAAGCGGCGTGCATCGACAATGTGCCAGAACCGAAACTTTTCTAACTCTTGTCCCGCGCAACTTTATCAGTATGGATTACGCACCAGCGGATTCCAAATTGCGCCAGGAAGTTGGCAGCCTATTCCGTACGCTTGTGGCGATGGCCGGTGAACATGGGTGAGATTTGCCTCAGGAACTCCATAAAGACTGTCCTATCCGAAGGATAGCGTGTAAGCATGGCTGGATTTCCTGTGTATCCGTAGACGTGGATGTAGGTGTATGTAGGGAACTGAATGAACCAGTCCGCCCAATCAACCATCGCTGCTCTAGCAACTGCTGAGATACGAACATGCAACTCCTGGTCTAAGTTCCTCACTGTGTATGTCAAGAAAGCCTCCTGCACACGCTTGAAATGTAGTTCAGCCTTTGTGAACTCAAGCTGGTCATAGTAATGGTAGACTTTCTGTACAATAAGTATGCCCACTGTGTTCAACCCTCTAAACTGACCCTGATAGGCGATCAAGTACACAAGGTAGGAACACATGTGAAACTGGTGTGCAACTAGAAAACCAGTGATTTGCTCGTGGAGAATGTCACTGATGAAGGATGCCCAGTCATAATGCTCTTGCCCAGAGATGATTCGACCAATGATATAATACATCTAGGACTGAAATTTGTTTGCATCTTCATGACCTGAGACGCGATTGAGAAGTGTAATCAAAATCGCATACTCATCCTTGTATTCACCACGACCCACATTGCTCGGCAACTTGTTCTTTTTCTATTTTAACCATCGCTCTGCCATCTTACTTTGACACTTGTCCATATCAGCACTGAACGCTCGTTCACACTACTCCCTAGAAATAACTAGACTGTTCGGGTGTTGAGGAATACTAAAACATCTTTCGATGTCCAGGGGTTTGAGACTGCATATGACCCGTCCATCTACTGACTATATCTCGCAAGTAGTAGAATTGTAATGCTTAACACAAGACATTACAAACTCTACGCAATGAACTGAGATAGGTATGGAAGTGGCCTCAAGCAACCCGAAATATTGAATGTTTTGAAGTATCAAATCTCTTATCTTGAGAGGATCCAAGACTGCTTCTGGAAGCACCTTATGTAGATTTGTATCAACTGTCCCGATGAAGTCATGAGTCAAGACCAACTTGGTCTTGGTCCGGTACAGTGTACATTGCATTCCTAAAAACTCCGCAATTGAGCTGTAGTCTGGCTATGATACGGCAATTTTTTGCGGAAAGGCTAAAATGGCCTGTTGGAGACGGTTTTCACAAAATTATGAGATATGGGTTTTGTCGAGGAGAAAAAGATTATAGGGCAACCGGGAGAATAATGAAATCACGAAAATTTTGACTTTCTACTCGACCATGCAAAATTTTAGGTTAAGAAATCAGGAGGCCTCGAGAACCAATGCTCTGGAGTAAATTTTCCTAAAAAATTCTAGCACATGGGTTTTCTCGAGGAAGCTATTCTGAATAAACCCAGAAGATTTGTTTTATCAAAAGTCACCAGTTCTTCAAACATGCGAATGGAATTTGAGACAGAAGATTGAGGTTTTGATGCTTTTTCTTCTGCTAAAATCACCAATTTCTCTTGAATTATGCTAATGAATTCGTACTTGTACCTGCAAAAGAAATATTTTGATGTCTTCGAACTTGATTGCTGATGAAAAATTCGCCCAACTCTGAAGGAAATTCGCCTCTGTTCTAAAGAATTACGAATTTGCTCAAGCTGTGTGAATAAGAATGGACGCCATGCTTTGAATAAATAGAACAAATTCGCACCATAAAAGCATGACTGCAAGATTTAAAACCCTGACTGTGAAAAGAATTATTTGATTGGACCCCCTCCAGTTCGAGTAACACTGACTCGAAGTTCCGGATTACAAAATAATAATAAAATATTAAGTTCTCCTCACATGCAATTTTGTAATTAAATATTACAAAAGGGCGCCAATAATAAATTATTGAAGAAAATCGCCCATTTTGATGTTTGCATGCAAAAAGTCGAATTTAATATTATTTTTGATAAATTAGCAACAATCTTAGCATACTAATTCCGAAAAGTCAAAAATTAACTCTCCAAGCGTCCATTTGCACAAGTTATGAGATTTTTCGCTAACTTCCTACTTTATAGCTGACTATAAAGTTATAATCGCCCCTATTCAGCTCTGATTTCCGGGTGACTAAGTGAAGCTGTGACTGAGCCGAGATATCCATCGCAAAGCCTACAGAGCAAGGATGAAATGTCTGATAGGAGCTGCAACTACTAAAATCAATGTTTGACACCTCAAAAAATTAGGCGCCTTTGATTAAATTGATGCAAGGTTTCCAGATTTAGCCATTTCTCTAATCTGCCATCTGACGCTTCGAACTGCCATTACCGGTGAATGATGAACACTGCTGACTGGATGATAGGTTCATTGCGTGACTGAAAGAATTCCGCATCCAATGACTGTATGTAAGATACCTGAAAGTTGCATTAGGGACCCCAAAAGCAAGGGCGCCCCTAGCCTGTGAAGGTGTAAACACCATTTTAACAACAGTGTAACTTTCATCCGGATACCCTACTTTGACCCCTGACACCGGGAGTTGGATTGCTCCAATTTGCGCACCGATTGTCTCTATGCGTAGCTAGACCAACTTACAAGAGATGTCTCTGGAGGCAACGAAGCAAGGAAACTGCTTCTAAGACCTCAAAAAGAAGGGCACCTTTTTCAAGGGGATGTGCATTTTCCATAACCATTTTTTCAATTGTCTTCACTTTTCTGCGTTCTACACAGACCTCTCACATACAAGCGTTTAACAAATCCCAAAGGCTGATGGCTGGGCTCGTTCGATAATTGGAGTAATTGCGCACAAGTCTCGTGAAGACTCTGAATGCTAAAAACCCCATCTGACAGGCCTAAAGGTTGGGCGCCCCTAGCCTACAAAGGTACAGGTGTGTATTTCAACATTTCTCCACCCTCTGATTTACGTGCTCGGTAGAACCTCTGCCACGGTCACTCAACTTGTCGAATCACCTCGCAAACCGGTGCATTGCGGAGCTAGACTAGATTAGAAAAGATCTCAAGAAGACCACATTTGCAAATTCATTCATCTGAGAAGTGTTGTGACCTTTTTCACACATCAGCCCCATTCAAAAAATGGGGACCCTAATTTGCTCCATTCTCGTCCTTTTGGCTTTTGTTTTTGTCTGCCTTCTTTTCCGAGCGTCTCCGCCGGGTTGTGCCCGCCTTTGAGTTTAAACGTGAAATTTGGCCAAGTCCTAAAAAATTAGGGTTTCATCTTTTCCCCGGTCGTACCCAAGGTCGAACGGTGAATAAATTGAAAAATTGAGCTTAATATTGTTAATGGGCGAAGCTTCCAGCAGGCTCTCAACAAATTTTCATCCGATTCTAAGGTACTTACTATTTTTAGTAAGTGTGAAATTACAGGCGATTCGTCAACATTTTTGAGATTCCGACAGTCACACAGCATTCAAAGCTTATCAGACTGCGAGCATGCCAAATTTGGAGTTTAAAACAGATAACTACTATTTTTCGCAACCGCTTCCCCATCTAATTTCGTGGTGCAGATGCGGTGAAGTTTTTCTTGTATTGTCCGTGATATTCCTTCCGGCTTTTCAAGACCTTCACATGATGTAACATGCAAGTCGAGATGACCACTTTCGTGATCTCACCTTCCGAGGCTATTTTAGGGTTTGCATGTCGCAGGTTTCTTTTGCATGTCGGTGATTCCCGATGGTTTTTCGAGAGTCAGCGATGGTGTGACATGCAACCGGAGATTCTCACCTCGGGCGAAGGAACTTGCTATTTTTAGCGTAAACTTCCGCTGTACCAGCTTCCCGCCAATCTCGCCAGAATCATGAGCTGATCGCAGTGCCACAGAAACGAAAACAAACAGAGATCATTTGATACACATGCATTTGATACACATGCAGAGCAAATTAGGGTTTCCAGCTTCGGGACCTAAAAAGAGGGGCAAAAAGTCAGAATTTTCAAAAACCGATGTAAACCATCGCGATCAGCATTCTTCAGGCTATCTGCTGCTGAAATTTCAAGTCAAACGGAGTACTTACTATTTATAGTAAGTCAGATTGGAAGCATGCTAAAAATAGTAAATCAGTTGCATGCGTCAGTGGCGGCAGACAGGTCACGTGGTGAGGAGCGCCTCATCAAAATTTCAACTCAATCGGAGCATGGGAGCTATCAGAAACATGAGGTTACTATTTATAGTAACCACCTTCATAAACAGGCTAAAAATAGCAGGGTGACTAAAAATGGCAGTGTCGACAGGACAACGAGGTCATAAGGATGCAGTGTGCAAAATTTCAAGTCGTTCTGAGCTTCCGAGATGCAAAATTCAGAGGGCTTACTATAAATAGTAAGGCATGGAAGAACTGGCAAAAATGAAGAAAAAAATGGCTAAGGCATGAAAAGTTCATCCTTCATCAGGGGCAAAATGCGCCCATCTCAGCTGGAGGTCATAAAAAAAATTCTCAGTATGAAAGCTCGTCCTCCTGCCCAAGCAAAATGCGCCCTGCTTGATGAAGAAGCAAAGATGTTCAAGAAAAAATATGCTAAGTATAAAAATCCACCTCCCTATGCTAAATGCGCCCAACAAGCAAAAGGGTCAAATTAGTCAAAGTGTTTCATCCTTCAGCATAGGCTAAATGCGCCCACATGCTAGCAAGATGCTAAAAACTTTCTAAGGCAAGAAACTCGTCCTCCACCCTAGGCTAAATGCGCCCATTCTTCTCAAGAGCTGAAATGCGCCCAAGTTCATAAAAGTCAAAGGAGTCAATGAAGTTTATCCTTCACCCTTGCCTAAATGCGCCCATACTTCAAGTTTCATCCTCCTCCTAGGTGGAAATGCGCCCAAAGCATGGCAAGTCAAGACAAAAATAAAGCAAAGTCAAGCTGGTCAACAAGTTCATGCTGCATAGGCCAAAAGGGGGCATGTGAGGACAAAAACGTGGGAGATGAAAGGTCACTTGTTGATAGCGCTTGAAAGTTTTCATCCTCCACTACATGCCAAATGCGCCCATCCCTCTCACCCCCTCAAATGCGCCAAGAAGAGGAGAAAGTCAAAGAGGGCGTTGAAATAAAGTCTTCATTCTCCTGAGTATGAGAAATGCGCTCATGATGAAGTAAGATGGAGGGTGAATAAAGTGTGAAGTAAAATGCTTACCTAGGCGTGGTTATTATTCTCCTCTACATGTGCTGTGTGCGCCATGCAAGGTGTGAAGATGGTGAAATAAAATTGATGGGAGAAAATATTGCTAAGTGGTGAATAAAAAAGAAAAGAAAATGCTAGGCGTGGATGTGAAATTACCCCTCTACATGATATATGCGCCCAAGTGTGTGAGGTGCAAAATAATAATATTTTCCTAAGGCGTTGAAGCTGATAAAAAAATATACATGTAAGCATTGAGAGTCATACATGTTGGGCGTTCGAGGAAGATTTTCTAAGCGAGTTGATAAAGAATTCCTCATCACAGGCAAGATGATAGATAAATGAAAATTTTCTAAGAGAAAATTTTTCAAAATTTTCGAAGTGATTTAAAATTTTCTAAGGCACAAAATGTTCTCCCTTAGAAAAATGCCTAAGTCTGGAGAGGTGGTGAGATTTTCTTGAAGCACGAGCAGAGTTGCTAGAGATGAAGTCAGTGATTGCCAGCTGCACAGAATTGATACAAATTTTCCAAGTCAGAGCAAAATTCTCAGAGGGGATCGAAGAACGAGGACAATATTGTTGAAAGAATAATTTTCTAAGGTTCAAAATTCAGAGAAATAAAATGAACCCGTTCGTTGTGCACCCATGGGTTCGATGCGTTCTGGAGAAAATTTTCTTCTGGGTGTCGAAGATTATCGATGAGGAATGGATTTTAAGGTCTTCCAGCTTGTCGAGAATTTTGGGATGAAGATTTTAAGTGGGCACCAGGTTGATGTATTTCCTAAGGGAAATTTGAAAATTTTCTAAGGCAAAATGAAGAAAATGTGTTTTCAAGGTAAGATCCTCCAGACGATGAATTTGAAAGAAACTGCCTAGGTGAATTTGCTTCAATCCTTCGTGAAGATAGTTTACTTGAGCCGGAAATGAATAAAATCGAGGTTATCGAGCTCCAGCAGGTGAAATGAATTTCTCAAAGATGAAGTTTGTCTAAGGCATGAACTTGAACGCAAAGTTGGCGATGAACGCTTGAAAGTTGGAGCGTGAGGATCAGGTGAGTGAGTTAAGTTTATATCATGAAGTATTCTAATACCCCTCTCCTTGCTTGTTTTGCGGAGAAATGTTGAGGCCAGAGCACGATGACTTGAAGTGGAAGCACGATGAAGATGAGTTTCAATCTCGAAGGAGGAAAATTTGCAAGAAAATGGCTAAGTGTTAAGACTTAGTATAACTCAAAGTGACGAAGATGAAAACCCTCAAGTGGAAGAAATCAAAGAACAATGCCAAGAAAGAAGATCGAGAACAGTGTGAACAGCGTCTACAAATGGAATCTTCTAGAAGGATGATGGTGGACATTATGGCGCATTTATTACCCCACTCTCCTCTGTGGCGGTTTTTAGGGCAATAGGGCTGAGGTGGCACGATTCTGGCCACTCTATTGATTGTAACCCTAGCCGTCTTTTGGGACTTGGCTAGCTATATAAAGGGGGAGTCCCCCTCATTTGTAAGGCATTAGATTAGACATTGGAATAGTAGACAGTAGGATTAGAGTAGGAGTCGGAGTAGAGAGACAACTAGGTGATAGCTTAGAGTAACTTAGTAGATTGATAGTGTAGTTTGAAGAAGAGGGAAAGTTTTCCCCTTGGAAACTTTGTAAGAAATTGTTGTGAACACTCTCTCAATAAAAGAGTTTTTCATTGATGGTGAACTTTGTCTTTGTTGTGAGTAGCTAGCAAGGTTTCTTCGTCCTTCTGATTCAAGTAGTGACTTAAAGTAGAATAAGTTTCATTTCATGCAAGTAGAAGATAGTAATTGTGGAATGTGGTGTTTGATCTAAACAACTTCGTCTATCCATACCACTAGTGTATTTGCTGATGGTGAATGCGCCTTGTGTGGTCAACTGGAATATCATGCACTTAACTTCAATCACAGTTTGAATGATGGTATGCGTCGTTGTGATGGTACCTTCATGTCAAGTGGTGGTTTGAACATCTTTAGTCATCTCCCTTGAAGATTGCACCGACTCCGTGGAAGCTGTCCGATGCGAGGCAAAGCGAAGTCCGGTTAGAAGTTTGCTGAAGTTGAGCTCCACATCCCACACCTTAGAATAGATTTAGACTCTCTGAACCCTACCCCATTTCAATTCAGTACTTTCTGGTTAGAATAGGTAACTCCGCTTCATAGACAAATCTTTCGAGCATTTGAATTCCTTTCTCCGCTGCCGAACAATTCCGTAAGTCCCCTTGACATACCAGCAATATCACATCGAGCCAAAGCTGAGCCTATTCGCACTCAAGGAACCTTGGAGTTGAAAGCATGATCTTACTCGCAATCTTAGCATGCTGAATACTTTGTTCAAGAGAGGATAGAGCGTCCGTTGGGAGACTTTATTCTGTGTTGGTGCGGTCTCAAAAACCACGTCAACAATACCCAGTTTCACCTTGAAGAGTTTAGACCCCGGGATTATGTCAAAGAGTAAATTCATTGATTTAGGTCCAACTAAAACGGACAAGGTGATGCAACCAAGGGGAGGTACGAAAAGTCTATTGTGTGTATGGATGGTACTCTTAGATGTGTCATACCCTTTTTTTGTGTAGGAAATTAATCAACATAATCTCCTTAGTAATGACATTCACCCGACACGTTGGGTCAACAAGAACACTTGTTACAGTGTTTCCGTTGATTCGCGTGGGGATGTATAGAGGAGATGGCTCTCTATTATAATTCATCGGTAGGTCCTGCGAGGTGAAAGTTATGCTAGGAGAACTATTCATAGGTTGTGTGGATGGGATGG
This sequence comes from Sequoia sempervirens, assembly GCA_007258455.2. Lineage (NCBI taxonomy): Eukaryota > Viridiplantae > Streptophyta > Pinopsida > Cupressales > Cupressaceae > Sequoia > Sequoia sempervirens. Next base: position 13,247 of record VDFB02333544.1, read on the forward strand.
GCAAATGTAAAAAGGAGGCCATCACATATACTAGACAAAACTTTCACAGAGCCCCCAAAGGTTTCGCAATTAGACAGTGACCCAATTAAGGTTTCGTTCTGCAACTCCTACGGAACCTTCCAACTACGCCACTAGGGGTCATAGGTAGGGTTGCAAGGCTAGGTGCCTCGCAACACTCACACCCACAACGCTCCTAGGATATGGGGAAAGGAACTTTTAGCACCGCTAAACAGAACCAAAATGGTTCACATCAGGTTCACCAAAATGTAAGGTAGGGGGACCAACCACACCAAGGCTCCAAGTCACGAAGAGCTGAGAGCGGAAGTGTAATGTCCCCTTCCTAGGCAGTACAGTTATGTCTGAGGTTAGCCTATCATTCTGATCCTCGTAGGCTGGCAAAAGTGTTTAGAGGATCACTTTAGGCAGTTATCCAGCGTTTGGGAACATCACTCCATCAGTTGATTCAGGTTTGGGCCTTAGCAGACACTTTCAGAGTGTTTTACAGATATTTACTATTTATAGTAAGTCAGGCAGGCAGGAGCTGCTATTTCTGGCAGGGCACCTGGTTCAGTTGGTCAGCTCAGTTTCGACCCAGTTTGACAGTTTGTTGAGCAGATGAAGAATAAGGGAGCATTTAATAATAATTAAAAGATTATTATTATGACTTATATTATAAAGTCACTTTAATGAAATATTAAAGTGTTAATTATTAATGGCATATTATAAAGTATTTAATACTTTATAATAAAGGAGAATTATTATTATAATGAGTATTTTATTACTCACCAAAAGGGACGCCATTATTTAATTATATTGCCTAAGTCAAAGAAGAGGCGAATTTATAATATTAAATGCATTTTAATTGATTTTTTGAGAAAGGGTCAAATTCTTGAGAAGCTTATATATTCTACCAAAGGCAAATCGAACTCATATGTTGATTATTCTAATTTGTCATTATTTCTCTCTGAGAGCATTGGGGTTTGAGAAACAAGGGTTTCTGTAGATCAACAGGTTTTGAAGAACGTTCCCTCTTCAGAATTAGGCATACTAAGATTGTGCAATACCAGTTGAAGATTGTCAACATGGTAACTTCATTCAGAGGTTGCATTTGTGCTTACTGAGGTAGTTTCAGAAAGGGTTTAATAGAGATCATTCATGTAAGCAATAAGGCGACTTATCTATGCTTTATTCAGTGATCTGGCACATTCTTCAAGGGGCTGTACTTTCATTAATGTTGCTGGTTGGAAGGCCGTACCACAGCTGAAAGGCCGTACTTTTTATGCAAGTTGAGATGCCTTGCCTTTTTGCCTTCTGGATTCTTCATTATGGGCGCCTAGATCTCTGGAGTCTTCTGCATCATATTCGTGGCTGGAGACATTTGTTTTTGAAGCTAGCTGTACCTGTACTTCTCATAATGGTGGCTGCAATAACCAAGTTTTCTGAATAAAAGTTATTGCCTTTTTCATTGCATGTTCGTATTTTGCCATTGTCTGTATCCAGAAGATCAATAAAGAATATTCGCCATACTTTGGAGAGCTGTTTGTTGCATCTTACATCATTTATGAATTTTCTATGAATTTAATTGTATTTATTTCCAAAAATCGCATTCTTTCAATATATTGCAAAAACCTTCAAAAAATCAAAATACAAAAAACAAACGAAAAAACTCAGTATTATTAGCCAGTGATCGGGTTGAGAGACACCTGGTCTCTTATAGGAAGGTTGCCCTATCTTACCTAAAGCTAAGCGAGTGTTTTAGGTCAAGGATAGAGAATGAAGAGCACTCTCAAGTGCTTCTGTCACTCTGCTGATCCAAATGCTTTAATGGGGCTAAATGAGCCGGTTTCTGGAATCCAAACCGTTCCTTAGACAACTCTCTGCCCGAGGACGACAGGGCAGATCTGGGACGACAATGGGGTGCGTTGGCATCCGCATGGCCAAAAAGTGAAAAGTACAGTACGGGGTACTAGAAAGCCTACTAATGGTCTAGCTAATGAGATTTAATATACTAAACAAAATGATAAATATGAGAAATAACTATGAATATGATGAAGGAGATGATGAAAACTAAGGTGACGTAGCCCAACTCACTGAGAATCCAGTTCGTCAGCAAGCTCCATGCACACGTACACCTGCACACAACCAAGAGGGGAAAAATGTTTAGGCTGAATAGGGGTTTGCCTCAGTCAAACCCCCACTTTGATGTTTCCACCTCCATGGACAACCAAAAAAACCACGAGATAGAAAATGCGATAAAGGAAATAATGGAAAGGAATACCGAACAATTACAACAACGTTATGCTACGTAAATCAAGAAGCAATATCACCTTGTCAATCAAGGTGCCCTCAAGCACGTATAGGAGGATGCAAACTTGGTAAGGTCTATGTTGCCGCAACAACGAAGAAGCAGTCCCTTGGGACACCAAGTCACAGCTCCAATGGTGGCAAAAGTGAAGCAAGATGGATGGAATTGCTCAAGGAAAATGCTGTGAATTGTTAAGAGAATGAAGTCCAATGCTCAAGAGATCGTAGAAGTATGAATGAATGTGAAATGGATGCATTTGAAGATCAAAATGGGAGGGAAGGAGCCATTTTCGGGCCGATTGGTTGACATAGAGGCCTTACGCTTTATGCCGAATGGAGAACATAACGTCCTTGCGGACTCTAGAGGCAGGAATTTGTCAGGGACGTGTTGTGACCTAATTCACACCTCACCCCATCGCAAATGGGGACCCTCATAATTTGCTTTTTAGGGTTTTGTCGTTGCGTCTTGGTTTTCGTCCGATCTCCGTTTGGGGTTTTGAGTCTAAATTTTGAATGGTCACCTGAGTCAAGCAAATGAGTTTTAGCCTGGATCACTGTGCAAACGTAGCCATCATGCTTAGGAGGCCTGGGAGACGAAGATCGACTGTCATTTCAGTCAATTCCGACCTCCCAGTTTTTAGGGTTTTTCACTCTGGCCCCCTATTTTTTAGGACCTACCTTTTTGGCACTTTTGAGCAATTCTGAGATCCCTATTTTTTAGGGTCTATTTTTGGAAAGTTGCTATTTTTGGAAAATTTCTATTTTTAGAAAGTTTCTATATTTGGAAAGGTCTCGAGTTTCGAAAATCCACTCAGAAGTTCGAAAAGATCAATGAAACTCTCAGAAAATGGATTTGAAAATTTTTGAATTCATGGTGAAATTCTGGAAAATGATCACAGAAAATGATGAAAAATCTGGTAAGAATCACAGAAAATGATGAAAACTCTGGTAAGAATCACAGAAAATGATGAGAAATCTGGAAAAATCACAGAAAATGAAAAAATCAGTCAAGAAATCATCAAAAATTGATAGAAATCTGAGAAATTCATCAAGAAATCTGAAGGGATCATGGGTAAAACCTGAGTAATCATGGAAATTCGCCTACGTTTGGATTCATGGAGGTCCAACCAGCAAGGAGAAAGAGGAAATCAACGTCAGAAAGCTTCAGCCAGACAATGAAAATGGCTAGACAATTAGCAAACTCCGCCCAGCCATAAAGAAGATAATGGCAATAAAACATGGCAAGTCCGCCTTGAGCATAAGGAAATGGCAAGGAATTTAATGAAGTCCGCCCATGTTCAAGTGTCCAATGGCAAGAGAAAAGCTGAAGTCCGCCCCAAGCCAAAGTTGAAGTGGCATGAAATCCTATGAAGTCCGCCTTGGATAAAGTGTTGAATGGCAAGCTAAGGAGCCAAGTCCGCCTTGGATAAAGTGTTAAATGGCAAGAAAAGACCTAAACTCCGCCCAGCTGAATGGCATCAAAAGAAGCAAAGTCCGCCTTGAGTGGCATGCAAATGAGTCAAGTCCGCCCATGTCCATGTGTTAAATGGCAAACCAAAGGAGGAAGTCCGCCCTAAGTGAAATAAAAGATGGCAAGAAACATGATAAAGTCCGCCCTTGGACATAAAGCAAGGAAAAAGATGGCATGAGAAGTGATGAAGTCCGCCCCAAGCCAAAAGTTAAAGGTGGCAAAGAAATGAAGAAAGTCCGCCCCTATCCTAGTGTGAAGTGGCAAGGAAACAAGGCAAGTACGCCTTGGACAAATTAGACAATGGCTTGATAAGTGATGGCAAACAAATAAAGGAAGTCCGCCATGAAGTGTGAGAATTGGAAATTTTGCCTAAGTACGAATGTTGGAAATTTTAGAAAATATGCTTGGCACTTTGAAAATTCGCCATGCTTGAAAAGAAGGAAAATTCGCCTAAGTCCAAACATTAAAATGTCTAAAGAAAATCATGCCAAACGTTCTAGGAAGATGAAATAAATTTTGCCAGAGGCTTTGGACGATTGAAATTACAGCAAAATAATTTTGGACGATTAAAAATTACGGCAAAATAATTTTGGACGAAAGAAGTTATGGCAAAACAATTTGGAAGAAAGAAAATTCGCCTAAGGCAAATAAAAATTTCGAAAAAATCAAATTGCCTTAGACAAAAAATAATTTGCCATAAAAACGAATGGGTTGGAAATAACACATAAAATAATTATTTTAATTATTTTAATTATTCATTTTCCAACACCCCAAAGAGATAAGTCTTGAAAAATCGAAATTGGAAAAAGGACAAAAAAGAGCTTTATTGAACTGGCGTTGAAATTGGAAACTTTCCCAGATGCTATCGTTAAAGATAAAACTTGCCACTCGAAAGCTGAGTAAAAGACGAGTTAAAGCTCAATTTGAAGGAAACATTTGAAATTTGCTAATTGGATCGATTTGCTCACCTCTATAATTGATTTCACTCCTCATTTTTACAATCGTCCGATTTTCGAAAGAAAAGTGTGAGAAGAAATTTGTCTAAGGCACGAAAGTTGAGCTTGCAGCGAAGTGAAGGAAATAAATTTTTGCCAGCTTGCATTGTGATCATCATCATTTCTTTTGTCCAAAAGAGCTAGGCAGATTTACTTTGTCCACTTCATTTTGACATAAAACTTCATCATTTATTTTCTTTCCAGCTTGATTTTTCACGAAGTCTAGTTTGACAACTAGCTGGAATATATTGCAAAGTGATTTAAATTTCGAATTCTAAATATTTTCTCTGCCTTTTCCTTGCAGATTTATTTTTGAAGCAGTAAGGATGAAGTTTGCCAGCAAGGGTGTGCAGATGCAGTCAAAGATCAAATCTAAGTGGGAGCACGTTGTGGACACCAATCTTGGCCACGTGGACCTCGATGACTTCAGGAAAAGAATGTACGGGAGCGATGGACGTCTGCCTTCGCCAATCGCGATAAGAATGATGCGCAATGGAATTGTTCACGCAGCTGGATTTCCACCAGCAAAAGAGTGTCCAAAACTTATGGTGGAATGCGCATTGCACTATAATGCACGAGAAAGGCAAATAGAAGCTCCTGATGGAAGAATTCTCGCATACTTGTCCAAGCCAGCCATTCAGGAAATTTTCGGGATTCCAGTTTACAATAGAACGTCCTACCGCACTAAGGAGGATGCACTTAAGCTTTACCAGAGCCAGCAAGACCTTTGTGCATCCAACATAAACAAAACTTGGTTGTTGAAACCCAAACCTACTGCAGGAAAGATGCCAAAGAAGTTGGTCAGAACACATTTCAAGGAAGAATATGGCGACATAGTCTTGTTGCTGAACAGAATAGTAGGCAACCCTCATGGTGCGCCTTTCGAAAACTGGATGTATTATTTCATTGATGAAATAATTACCGGAGTCAAGATGTTTAACTGGTCCAAAATGATCAGTGATAGCCTCCATGAGCAGTTGGTTAACCTGGAGGAAACCAAGAGCTTTTACATGAGCTCGTACATCATATATTCGCTAGCAAGGTATTACAAGTATCCTGGCTTGGTTTGCAAAGGCGTGGTTGGCAATGGCGAAGGACAACTCAAGGCATATGATTGTTATCTGCAATTGCAACTAAAAGAGAAGTCACATTTCCGACGAGCTGATGACGCCTTTCTAATGTACATCACTCGGCTTCTTCAAGGCGGAACACATCAGAGACTCACACGCGAAGCCAAGAGTCTGATTGGTAGATATGGATTGTGGTTCATCCAATATCCCAGGTTCACTTACATCAGGATCCAAGGATTCTTAGGAAATCCTTATAGACTGCCCATCTATCCAACCAACAAAATGGTTTTGCTGGAAGTGCTGAGGCAATTGGAGGCGTATCAAAATATTCAAAGGCCAAAACAGAAGGTAGCTGTCACCTTTCCTTTTTTCATTGGCAATATGGAGGAGTCATGTCCAACAGCTCAAGCAGCGGAGAGTGCTCGACTGGAGATCCAGAAATATCCGTTCATATCATATAAGTCCAGGAATAACTTTGATCCACTCCATCACATCAAGACTGTGGACGGAGAGAAGTACAAGCATCGGGTAGACTTAGAAGACTTCTGGGCTAATGTAGCAGACGAATATGACGTGAGGAAGAGGTTGTGGTCAAGATTGCCACTAAGTATGATAAGGGCAACGGAGATTTTCAAAGTACCTGATCAACTACAGGATGACGGAAGGTATGTGCAGCCAGGCTTCGATGAGAACCAGCCACTCCCCCCTATGAGGTGGTCTGAGCCTGATATGGGTGACCTTGCAACATTCATGTGACCTGTTTTCAAGTATTCTCAATGGTGGATAGATCAGCAGGTAGAAACTCTAAGGCAGAGAAACGTGCAATTCACGTACGAATTGATGGGCGATACATAGTCCTGTTCTTCAAATGCCGGTGCATCCCACGGAGATGGGCCAACAGATGCCGCCAACTTGGGAAAGAGGAAAGAAATTGGTAAATCTGTAAGGCAAGTCAAGGATAAAATGATAGATGAAGGGCCTTCTCGGAAGAAGCACAAATCCAGACCTCTTCAGTCGGCCACTTCCAGAAATATAGAAGAAATACTTGCCATGGATAAAGAGTCTTTGGAGAATGTCAGGATTCCTTCCCCAGTCAGAGATGTGGAGCCAATACAACTGGAGGACGATGCTCAACCCTCTCCTACAGGCACCGAGATCCTAGAATCAGACAACGATGTAGATATCATGGATGGAGAATTCGAGGAAGGAACGATTTCCGCCCTCAAAGGAATCCAAGAGGACCCATCTATGCAGGAAATTCCAAATGTCCAAGAACTTCATGATATACCAGAGATTTCGGAAGAGCAAGAAGTGCGGGATATTCAAGAAGTCCAAGATCAACAGGAGGACGGAATTGAGCAGCCAACCATCCCAGATTGGCTAAAAGAAAGATTAAAAAGAAAGGCACCAGCAGAGGTTCCTGAAGAAGATGATGCCACAGATTTCTTGGCAAGGCTAGAACAAACTGCCACAAGGAAGAAAGCCAAGAAATTTTCCACCATCCGAAGAGATGAAGTTGGCAACCGCATAGTACAAATTGCAGTACCTACAGCCGATAAGTTCCAAGATGAGATTGCCCTGGATGAATACGCCATCACGACCATTGACATGGGTCCAACAACGAAGGGGCAAGAAGTCAAGGACTTGGACAATTCCGTTGCCACCATCAAGTCCAGGCTGGAAAGGGAAGTAGCCAAGAAAAAGGAATATAAAAAATAGATTGACCGCCTAAAAAACTACATCCAGCACTTGACCAAGCCGCTAAATGAAGGTGACCAAGCAGCGCTTCCACTTCCAAACTCTTCACTAGAACCAATCCGAAATTTTGAAGAAGAGTTGACTACAGCACGAGAAGCTAAGGATTGGATGGATGGAAGGAAAGAAGAGGCAATGGCGTTTGCAGAAAAGCTAGCATGTGTGTATGAGCAAGCTTCCTTTTTGCTGTCACGAGTTGCAGACTTAGCAGAATCTTGGGGTAGCCTCGAGGATATTCAGAATAGGATTATCCCATGTATTCGAGAATTAAAAGGCATCTCGAAGCAAAGGTTGATTGATGACGGGATCATTGAGGCTGGAGCTGCATATGATTTATGCGGATGGTATTATGCTCTGGTGTCACGGAAAGGAGTCCTAGAAAAGGTGAAGCAGGATGGCGCCAAAGTTGAAGAACAGGCAAAAGAGATCCGGAGTAAAGTTTACCAAATGGCTGCCGATATGCTCGACAAAGATGTTGTCCGGAAGAAACATTTGCGGCCAAAGAATTTAAAAGAACAAGTGCAAAAAAATTTCTCCACCATCTCCGGGCCACTCATGAAAGAAAACTTCACTAGGGTCTTCAACTTCATGATTGTCAGAAATACTTTCTTGCTACAGGAACTAGAATGGGCAACCACTTTTGCAGAATGTGCTGAGAGCTTGGACTTGCAGGAATACGTCAACGCGCTGCCGGACATTGCCATGGAGGAGGTCAGCTCGATCGTGTCCAGGTTCGCCGAACACAATGCCGCACAAGTGGATAAGGATGCAACTCCAGATGACTGAGGTTCTCTCTAGTTAACTGGTTGATATTTTGGAAACCCTAATTAGGGTTTAGTCATGTTAAATCTGGGCCATTGATCTCATTTCAATCTTGGCCATTCATTGTAATTCAAAAGTACTATATAAACCCCCCTCGCTCTCTTTCATTGCATTAGAGAATTAGATTAGAAGAGGAAGAGTTAGAATTCATTAGAGATTTAGAGCAAATTCAAGAGAATTAGATTGTAGAAAATAAGAGAGTTTATGAGATTGTTGTGAAAACACTATTTTGATAATAAAGTTCAAATGCATGAGGTGCCTTGAATCCTTGATTGTCAAATAGTTGCATGGTCACATATTTTCTTTCTCATTTAGTAAATTTGAATTAGAATGTATGTTAGAAGAATGACAGATTGATAATGAAGACTATTGAAACCTAGCTCATACTTTCTTTGTGTGGATGCTTTTCACTCAATGTGTAAAGTTAGACTGAGCTTTATCGTGGATGCTTAACTTCTGTTTAGATAATTATTGTTCGATTTGATGGTAATTATTCATTACGTGAAAATCATAAGCACATTCCTAGAAGATTGCACTTGCTCTATGTAGTTGTCGTTTAACGTGGCGAAGCAGAGTATTGTTTATTTGGTTTCATTTAATCTTCGTCGTCTCTTGATTTCTTAGGAATAGCATAGGATCTCTAAACCCTTAATCCTTTTCACTTTTTTTTCAAAATCAAAGAATCCAAAATGATACTGTATTTATGTCTCTGCTTTCCCAAGTAACTCGCAAAAGTAAGTCCCCTTGTCATAACCAGCAAATCACATCAAAACCACAGAGCTCATCCGCATTCATCTTAAACATTGGAATTACCATATGATATTACTTGCAATCTTAGCATAGAAGGTAGTTTTTCAAGAGGGGATAGAGCGTCTTGGACACTTTATTCTAGTAAATGTTTGTTGTGTCACAAAACACGCATCAACAGGACGACAGTGCGCTGCGCAGATGTCCACACGCTGCGCTCGCATCCCCGACAAAAATTCCCCCACTGACACAAAAGATAGGTGCCAAGTGGATTCAATGCGGATGGGTGATGTGGAATTTCTTAGTTGGGTTTGATTTTCTAAGGTGGAGGGATGTAAAAAGGGAATTTGCAAGAGGGGTGCAAATTCACTCCTATACAGTGATATGATCCTAGCTAAAAATTTGTAGCTGTATAAAACTTCACAAAGTCTGAAAGAGAAGTCAGAATAGAAGTCTAAACTTGGACAGAAAGTTTGAACAACAGTAGAAATTTGGAACTGAGAACGCTTCAAAGTTCTAAAATAGATATTATATTTAAATCCCAAAATCTGTAATATAGCTGGAAAAATCTGAAATTGCTACATCAGAAAAAATGAATTTTGTAACTGCTAAGGAGTAGAGATTTTGAGCTGCCAAAAAATGTGAACTGAATCATAAAAATGAAACAAATAAGAAACCTTGAAATATTGAAAATGCATTTATTATTACATAAAAAAGAATAAACTTTTCTGAAATCTATGGATGCCAACTTAGGCCCAAATATTTGAGGTAGTATGAATGCTGCCTTTTGCCCCAAACACGGTTATAGTAGACCTGTGCACAACTTCCATTCAAGACATTATGACAGTTTGATGCCTAAGGGCCTATTTATAATTACTCACCTCATAATGTCCCTGCCTTCTCACTAGCAATATTCTCTCTCTTTCGACTTGTAAAAGAATCACAACCACCATTACCACTACCACTACCAACCATAGAGGGCATATGCATAGTTGATTGTACAATTGTGTTAGTATTGGCACACCAGTAGACCTTGATTCGCCTCCATATGCAATCTATTATCTTCTACCTTCTCGTCCTCCTTTATCTCTTGACAAACCTTCACCCCATGTCTTGTAAAGCCCGATAGATGAGAGTATACTCTTGTATAGCTCCCTCTAAAATCTGTTTTGCAAATGTGACAACCACACTCTAGTACCCCACAAAATTTTCTTTTTATCTATCTAGGGCCATCACAAGTTGAAGAAGAGGTTTTTTGGGATTAAAAGGGCCTTTTGCATAAGGTTTAGAACTTTGGAAGGGCGCTCAAATAGATTTTGTGGCTGTCCCCTTTCACCCAAAGCATTCCCACACCTTGACAAACCTCCAAGTAAGTTTGAAACTCTCACATTTTGATTTTCATTTCTTTCTTCCATCTCATCATGCTCACTACACTTACTGCTGCTGCTCATGTTGTTTTGTTTTGTGAAACAATATGAAAGTGGAAACTGAACAAAAAAAAAAAGGTCATAAATTTCTTCCTTTTAACTTTGAAAAAAAAAACAAATGGAAGATTTACTTACCCTTTTTCACTTCTCTTGCTACCTTGCTCCTCACTGCACACCAATGCTGGGTTTTCTAAGATGACTTAGGGAGGCCTTTTTTTGTTATTTTAGGGCTAAGAGTGGTGTGGGGTTCCACAAAAAATAATAATAATTTTTTTCTTTTTTAAAATTTGGACATTTTTTAAAATTAAAAATGCCTACTTGTCCCCACATTCCTGGAACGTTTAGGCAAATTTTTTTTTAAAATGGGGATGGCTAGGGATGTCCTTGAGCCATCCCCATGTCCTTAGGATGGGTACGCCTTGAAAATCTCAGGGAATGTGTCCCTGGGGAACATAGAATGTTTTTAATGGTTTCTTCCTTGAAATTTCAAGTTGATTTTCTGTCTTTTCCAGACTTGGATGATTCTGCAAGATGAGGCTGCAGCCTCAGATCTGTGAGTCCTCGCTGAGACTCGTTGAGTTTTTGGCAGATTCACACGTCTCGGCTGTCAGACTGAGCTGGTTCTGCAGAGTTGCCAAGCCTCACTTGGGCTTGAATCTGCGAGTCCTTGTTGAGACCCGTCGA
>VDFB02333545.1:0-35095 GCA_007258455.2 Sequoia sempervirens
TATCTCACTACAAACAATGGGTAGCTAATCCACAAACCGCATAACCCGAAGATCAATCACAATGAATGTGCAAACCCATCATCACACTAGAACAACACTAAGATCTCAAAGAGAATAACCATGTAGACAACATGACTCAAACACCAGATCAAGTTCATATTTGATTTTCCAATCATGTCCACAATGAGCACCATAGTCTAGGAAACCACCAAGCATCACCACAAGAATGTTGAGTGATGAATCACTTTCCAACACTCCCATGCAAAGAAAGAAAACACACCTTCTCTTACCATGCATGGAGCATGCATGCAAAATTGCAACTATCTCATCCAACAACGCCCCAAAACTAGGGTCTAGAAAATAGTTTAACATCAGCTCCACAAAACCACAAGTTTTGCTTGACCATGTAAAACATGCAAAACCATAGAGCCATGCAAGTATAAACCATCCTTAAAAGGAAACAATAGTTCAGGAACTCCAGACCCATATCAAGCCAACTCCAAAACCGCCAACATGCACATGCATCTGAGAGAGAGATAGGCTATTACAGAAGCTTCTAGACCATCCTATGATCAACTCCATAGCCTACATACAATCAAGGTACCATAAAATTGTGCCTTCCAATACTAGGAAAAACACCTAGCATAAGCACATTACTCTATGACTGAACAACAACCCAAGCTTCTCCATATCATTAAGGAGCCTCTCACACAGACACCCAATATGAAAGCTTTTGCTATAACACAACTACGAAGCAAAACATTCCACCTCATGCATTAGGGTTATACCGCTGCCAACTCATGAGCTTCAGGTCACACCATTTCAATATGACCAACTCAATTTTCTCCATCTTCCCTATCCTTCATACTGTGTGTTGTCTCTTGAAACTCAAATAAATGAGCAAGAATTTCCACTCCCCAAAGGATCAATACATCAACTAATTCCTCTAGATTTCCTCAAGCCTGGCATACTAAGAAATCTTCACAGAAGGAATACCCAGAACTAACAACACCAGGAATTCTTACATGTATCAACATGCAAGCACATGCAAGCCACATGTGAGTCCATGCAAGTACATGCAACACACAAACCTACACATGTAAACAAAAACAAATCCCAAAAGAAGGCTCTGATACCACTTGTTGGGAAATATCAGTCATCTTAGAAAGAACATCTAAGATCAGTAGTGCCTTCGATAGCTTTATTCCCTTTAGACTGCCTCAAAGACATGTACTACTATGCCATAAAGTGGAATCAAACATAGTTCATTTCCCACATTGACCCTTAGAGAAAAATTAATGCTAATTAAACTAGTTCCAAAATAGCACCATTGAACAGATTCAATCACGCATAACCATTAAACATGAAAGATGGAAAAAAAAATATGAACACACAAATTTATGTGGGGAAAACCCTTATGGGTAAAAAACCCCACACTCCAAAAGCCCAGATCGCCATTGTATTATTCAACATAAATAGTTACAAATGCAATTACAAGCTCTAAGCCTTTATAGGAGATTTACATCTTGTTCCATTCTTGAGAGAATTCAGTAGTATAATCCATGTTCTATTTCCCTCTCAATACAAAATTTTCTAGGGTTTTTAACACTTGTTCTTAACCCTAACCATAGTTACAACATTTCAATAGGAAATAGTTTGGTTCAACTTCCAACGAGCAACTGCAATAAACAGTTAAGAGCATTCCATACAGTTAATAGAATATCAAAGATTCAATTGCTCTATCTACTTCACAACAACCATGTGAAGTGAGCAATATATCACCATATCGATGGGACACCTTATCACCTCCCACCGATACAAGATAGTCACTTCAACATCATTACCAAGACCCACCAAGCACTGCAAGTCTCGTTGATAATAGTTCCCATCGGTCCATTGAGGAGACACAAGGCAGAGTCCCATCAATGAGGCCAAGTCATACCGATGAGATTTACCACAACCCATTGGTTTATCGGCGGGACAAACTTTAAAGTCTCGCCGAAGTAGCTACGTCCCATTGATGAAGCACTGATCACTAAGTCACTCAAAACATGAACTTCAAAACCTCATATCGGAGGTTACAAAGTTTCAAAAACTTACGACATGCTGATAATGAAGAGAACCACAAAGTCCCTAAGTCGAGAGGCTAAGAAATTTCAGAGCCCCACGACTTAAGTTAGGAAACCCGTGACTTTTAAGTAAGAAACCATTTCCTGCCAAAGATATTTCGATCAGAATAGTAACTTTGTCTTGGTGATATTCAACTATCTGTTCGACAATGTAGAGGCCCAAACATTAGTACATTTGAGGCACCATTTCTCAACATTCTTTGGGCAGTGACCCTAATTTTATTCGGTGTTGCTATTCATATATATGTGAGCTAATCCTCATTGTGGTTTTTCCATTCTCAGGGTTTTCCATGTAAATCTGGTGTTCTATTGTGTTTGGTTGTGTTTGTATTACTATTTCATATGTTTACATTCTGCTAATGCTTAATGAGGGTTTAAATGTTGATAAGGGTTTGAAGGTTAATGAGGGATTGAATGTTTTAATGTACAACTGATTCACCCCCCCGCTTCTCAGTTGTCTTGTGCATCTAACATTAAGTAGTCTCTTTAATCCATTCCCTTTAGTTCCCTTAATCTATCACCTTAAGTTCCCTTAATTCATCCCTTTAAGTCCCCTTAATTCATCACCTTAAGTCTCTTTAGTCACCTTAATCCATCCCTTTAAGTCCCCTTCATTCATCCCATTAGCCCCCTTAATATACCTCCTTAAATCCTCTTCGTTCCCTTCTTGGGAACAAAGTAAATAGATACAATTAAAGTTGTTGATTATAAAATTTGTTGATTGTCAAATTTGCACTTGAATATAAACCCACCCCAACATGAGAAGTTGACAAATATGAGACATAGTTTGCAAAATGACCTTCAAGATTTTAGAAGCCCATTCTTAATAAGGTTTTTCAATGAATTTGTTTCATGCTTGCAAAGGAAAAGATATAAGAAAAATTGAAAATGGAAACCTATTTAATCAGGGAATACACCAAATAACACTTTTTTTAATCTATATGAGACTAAGATGCAAATGATTCAATACCTTATGAAACAATCAAACATAAATGTAGTAGTGAAGGGCAGAATTTGCACAATCATTAACTTGTAAAAGGTCAAGCTATTTCATAAGTATGAATCAAGATTGTAGATTCACAATAAGAAAGTAGAGATGAAATCTACATAAAAAACATAAAAGGCACAATAGATAAAATATTTTATTACATTCATAAAAATAAACAAACAACAAATGTAAAAGGCTAAAATAGATAGTTAAGAAATTCTTTGTCAATTAATAAAATGATATAAATATTTTCTTGAGAGGTTCGAAAGCACAAATTAATAGATTTTTTCTAATAAATCCTCTTTTCTCATTCAAATCAACAAAATATACATATATAAAAAGACAAAAGAAGATAATAATTAGGTGAAAAGTAACAAAGACCAAATAAAGAAAAAAAAAAATAAATTTCTCTAAACCACTTCATGGTGAACATCTATTCTTCCATTCTTATTTCTGAAATGACCACCATATTCTTCATTCATGCATGCTCTTTTTTGATAAAGAGCTTCTTTATGAAATCTTCCCTCTAGAAAATGGATTTATCTTACCTATATTTTTCCTTAAAATACAATTTTTCTTCAAATAAAACACACTTTATTAAGACCAGTTCACAATTTAAGTGACTTTAACTAAAATCATGGTCTTCTCACCTTACCGAAAGTAATTTTAATCTTACTATTATTCTGGTCCCACCATGGCTTTGATTTTATTAAAATTATTCAATTTCCTTTCTAGCTTGGTAGGAAACTTTAAAAAAAAAAGCTGTTCCTTTGAAAAATTGATTTGCGGGCTCCTCTGCCAGCTCTCTTCAACAAACCTCTATACTTTCCACCAACTATTGATGCAGATGGAAATTGGATAGTTCAGAAGGTGTTTGGATAAGTGGTGGACCCTATTCCACATCAAAAAATTTCAACCAATAGCACACTATTATTGTGAATGACCTGTCCTCAATAAGGCTGTGAATGTTTTAATCCTGCTTTGTGCAATGTTCCAATGCTATGCACTATTATTGGAGCTATTTGCAATGCCAAATGAATGGTTGGATATTTATATATCTGTGCTAGAAGCTGGGCTGCACCATAGCCTTGTATATATCACACAAATTGCCTATTGTGCCATTGTTTATTATCTGAGGATGTTTCATTTGATGCTACACCAGGCTTTATTTATGCCAATAAAACCTGAAGAATGACAGATTCATGATACAAATCAAGATCATCAACAAATACAACTGTCCTTATATTAGCATTGGGTCTAGATTTGGCTGAGATCTCTTCATGTTATTTAGAAGGTATCAAAGGCTCTGTTATGAAATGCCACATGTAGGAAGCAACATTACATGGAAATGATGGCAATACCATCCTTTTTGAAACTTTTTGTACTGAAACAAAAAATTTGGAGCCATTATTGGCGACTCTCAAGGGAAGTTTTCCTACGCATCTTGGGCATTAGAGTGAGGCAATTAAAAAAATCAAACCCATTTCTACTGTTCTCAAGCTGATTTGATATCATAAACACTTGTACACTATCTAGTGTCACCCTAAACACGAAACCATCAAAATTGACACCACATATCTATGCTCTACCATGCTTCTTTTGAAGTTGAAAACATTTGAAACAATCTACTAACATAGCTACAATTGTTTGCTTCCAGTATACACTGCTCTAAATACAACATTGTACGCTACTGAAAATAGGAAACTATTGGTACAATTGGTAACTTATTTTCTTACGAATTAAAAACATACTAAATTATATAGCAACTAAGTACAATGGAACATGTCCATTCAATGGAATTGAGAAGTAGCTACCCCATTTGATGATTGTACCTCCTGTAGCTAGTTTTGAAGCTGTGATGGATCAAATGGATTGTAGAAAGCAAAGTAAGAGGAATTAGTATTTTTTTCCAATGTTTCAGTGTCATGTCTTTGCTCCAGCTTACCGGTATCTCTAATATTAATGCTCTTCTTCATTCAAATGGGGTTGGGAAGTTCATTTGATGAAGACCATGCCCTTGCTTGGAACCGAGCACATCAAATTAATGATGTTGATTGCATCTACCTTGTTATTTTCATGATTCTTATGACCCAAGAGATCATCATGGTTGGGTTTGATAGTAATTGTGCTTTTGAATATGATTTGGAATCTCTTTTATTACATTCTCAAGATGCATTGACCATTGTCTTGATATGATGCTTCAAGATCTTCCACATCAAAGTAAACATCATAACGACACTCCTCTTACCAAATCTTGAGATAACATCCACAAACTCACATTAGTTGTTGTCCTCCAATTCATCGAGAACTAAAATAAGAGCTTGATTGCTATTGACATTTAAAAACAAGGACTCCATTCCTAATCCAAACTCTTCTATTTGTAAATTCTCTCCAACTTTTGACATACATGAATACTTGACTATTGATATTTGAACAATGCTCATTTACATTATTGTTGTCCTTTATCAAATTAAGAAAATCTTCAAAAACATCAACCTTATCATATATACAAGATCACTAATGATCTCTCACCATGCTTTCTCCTTAGAATGAGATAAGGGGACATATTTTTGCACTAAATATGTAGGATCAAATAACCTCTACTATATAGTGAAGAAACCTTTCATGTATTCATGTTTTATTAACTCTCCAATGTCTTTTTCTCTTTTGCATGATATTCCTTCTTGCCTTCTCTTTGTTCTTAAAGATTTATATAATCTAATAGTTATAGCTTCTTATTTTTATTAGAAAAAAATATTAGAAAAGGATTTGAATGCAATGAGATATAAAGGATGTAGTGTTGTGAATTGGCACCCTTCACAATTTCGCACTAGGTTTAGTTCCCCCCTACGTGCATGGAACCATTTGTGCTCTTAAATTGCCCGTTTTATAATCATATTTGAAAACTAGAATTAAATTGGGAGTTACAATTCAATATTTATTTAACAATACTTAAAGACCTAAAATAGGTCTAGAAAAAGGCTCTAGTGCCCTTGTCAAACCTATTTTGGTCCCAATCTAAATATTTCATTGTTGGCATTTTAAGATTTAGAAATTCAAATTCATTTGTCAATTGTTGGTAATTAATTTTGTGGGAAATTGAAGAAATGCATACAAATACAAGTCTTTTTCAACATTTCAAATACTAAGCAATCCTAACATTTTTGAGTGAGAATTGAGCATCCTAAAAAGAAGTCAAGAGAAAATTAGTAGATTTTACAATAGTTCTTATTAGTCAAGATTCATGTTTGCAATGCATCAAGTTATCATGTGAGTTTATTCATGCTTTATGTCCATTAGTTTGTGAGCACTAACACTTGCATAAATTCAAATTAAGCATCCAATTCTCCTTGAAGGTGATGAGTACAATGACTTCAGTCCATCAAGGAATGTAGATAGAAGTGGTAACTAGCAATATTTGTTAATTTATCATTCTTTTATCCATTTGCCTCTACCTGACCTAGGGTAAGCACTCTTTTACATTACTATGCATTTAATTATTCTAGATAGCTAAATTCAATGGTGGTGAAAAATAATTTAGGGTTGATTTAAAACATTCAATGGTTGATTTAAAATATTAAGGGACTAAGGAATTATAGACACAATGACTACACCTTAAACAAGTCAATCACTCTTGCCTTAGACGCTTACTTTTGTCTCCTTAGGCCCTTACTTTTCCATAAAAAAATAATATTTAAAAAAAAAAGAAAGATTCACTATAATAATTAAAGTATTTCCTATTTTTTAATTTTTTTTTCAAAAAAGATTCGCCAAAATTTTATATCTTTAACATATAGATACATACATGTCCATACTTGTATACATGGAAGATAATAGAAAAGAAGAGCCTACCAAGAAGAAAAAAGAACGGAATTAAAAGAAATGAATTTTCTCAATCCACTTCATATTTCGCATGTGAACACCTATTCTCCCATCGTAATTTATTATTACTTATTTCCTGCAAATCAAATCCCTAAATTTTCTACACAAATGGTTGCCATATTTAAATTTTCTACTCAAATGGTTACCGTATTTTCCGACCATGCTTTATCTTACCTTTATTTTTCCTTGTAAACCGGTAATACCATCTTTCTTTATTTAAACAACTTTAATTAAAACAATGCTCTACTCAACTTACCGAAATTAGTTCTTCTTTATTCTGGGTCCCACCATAGCTTTGATATTTGCTCAACTTTAGTATTCAACTAGCCATTGGTGCACCATTTCTAAAAGCTCCTCCTCACAATCTCTATAATTTCCGCCAGATGATGCAGATGGAAAGTCGGCGGTGTTGACAGGTGTTAGGATATGTGGTGGACCACATTACATGGATACACATAGTAAGGAAAAAGTAATACAATAGAAAATTGCAATTACATTTCATGAAATGTATCGAGGGAGTGGGGTGATATGGGAAACAAAAACTAACCATTTAAAAAAAATTAAAACCTCATAAAATGACAACTAAACAATTTCTAAACAAACTCAAAAAAATAACAAATTAATTATAAATCAAACAAGAACAAACATAAGAAAATAATAAGGTGGATTTCGAGATAATATGTATAATGAAAATAAACCCATAATCTACAAAGCTCACATTTCAAATGAGAAAAATGATGTAAAATAGACATAACCAAGAAAATACAAACATAATATGACATAAAATAAACATAAACTCATATATAACTTGTCTTAAAAATATTGTTAACATTAAAATTTGTTTGGTAATAGAATTTAATTTATCTTTCAGTGTTTTAATAATTTCAACTTTATATTGTAATAAGTAAGAGATCTTAAATATACCTATTTAAAAAATACATCAAGAGAGTTAAAATACATCTATCTAAAAAATATAACAAACAATTATTTTATTTACTAGAAATAGATGTATTTTATTTTAGTTTAGATCTATTTAAGAATTATTTAATTTAATTAAGAATTATTTTGTTTTACTTTACAACTATTGAAAAATCAGTTTATCTAATTTATACCGTTTATTCTAGAGTTATTTTTATTTATAATTATTTTTTATGTATTTAAGAATTATTTTAATTACTTAAAATAACTCTAGCAAATAAAATATCTATAATTTTTTTTTTTTTTTTTAAATAGATCCAAGGCTATGCAAAATCCTTCTCAAATTTGAGGGTGGAGCTATTGTTAGTGAGGGATCTTGATGAATTTTAGTAAGGTTAAGTATGCTCTTCCCTTACACCATATGGTGATTTGGGAATCAAGAAAACTTGAAAAAACACTAACTTTGAGGGTTTTCTCTTTGGAGGTTTCTATTGTAGGTTAATTTTGGCACATGTTGGAGGTAATTTGATTTCACCATTGAGTTTAGAGCATCTAAAAAAGTCAAATTTAGCATTCATTTTGTCAAAATATGGCATATTTTTTAGATCTACAAGGGTTTGAAGTTGGGAGATGGTTACCAGATCTAGGAGGTAGCTGATTTTTTTATAAGTTACCTGTTGTGACCTTTTTCACACATCGCCCCATTGCAAATGGGGACCCCCTATTTTTGCTTTTTGTCTCCTTGCAACGGTTACGTGAGATCACCTTGTTGAGAGTTTCAAGTCAGTTTGCCGAGAGTTACCCGAGCCAAGTCAGTAATTCATGCTTGAATCAGTGCGTAGACGTCATGGAAGTGCTCAGAAGGCCCAAGAAATGAAGATCGCCTGTGAATTCGGCCAATTTTGACACTTCCTATTTTTTAGGGGAAATTTGCTTTTTTTCGATTTTTTCATTTTTGGCATTTTTGGGCCAAACAAGGTTCCCTATTTTTTAGGGTTTTGCTTTTTCTATTTTTAGAAAGTTTCTATATTTAGAAAGGTCTCAAATTCCAAAAATGCACTCAGAAGTTAAAAAAAAATCGAAAAATCTCTCAGAAAATCAAGGAGAAAATTGAAAAATCATTGAAAAATATGGAAAAGCAAGTAAAAAGCGTGAAAAATCTGGAAAAGCATGTGAAAAATCAGACCAAAAAGTATCAGATTCTGGAAAAATCAGTTTGAAATCAGTCAGATCTGAGGTCAAAATCACAGAAAATTAACTCAAAAAAGAGCAAAATTCATGAGAAATCTGGTTAAGTCTGAAGAATTTGCCATAAGGAGGATGGTCCTTGAAAAGTGGGACGGAAAGAAGGAAGGAATGTCAGACACTAAGGAAAGTCCGCCCTGCCACAAGAGAGAAATGTCCAGGACTATGTAAAGTCCGCCCAGCCATAAGAGAAAGATGGCAAGGACTATGTAAAGTCCGCCCAGCCATAGACAAGGAGAAAGGAAAGATGGAATGTCCAAGACAATGAGAAGTCTGCCATGTTCAAAGAGGAAGTGTCAAAGGTTCTTCAAAGTCTGCCATCCTCAAGGAGATGATGCCAAGACTCTCTAAAGTCCACCTTGCAATATCCTAGCCTCCTCCAAAGTCCACCATACACTTGAAAGGAAGTGCAAAGAAGTTATGAAGTCCGCCATGTCAAGTGCCAAGTGCTTAGAAAGTCCACCTTGGCTTAGAAGAGGTTGGAAAAAGGTTAAAGAAGTCCGCCACACAATGTCTAAGACCCTTTGAACTCCGCCCAAGCCTTGAAAGGTTAGGAAAGCATCTTTGGAAGTCCGCCATGTCTTGACCAATAGGTTGGAAAGTCCACCTAGGCACATGAGAAGGAAAAAAATCAAAATTTTCACTAAGTATTGATGCCTACCAAGGAGAATTTCGAAAATTTGCTAAGTGTAAGAGCCTAAAAAGGTGGAGGATCATTTCCAAAGGGTAAAATGTTAAGACAAGTGCTAAAATCTTTGAAAATCTGCCATGTTCAAAGAAGAGATGATGCAAAGACCATCCGAAGTCTGCCCTCACATGTCTAGACTTCTTTGAAGTCCGCCCTAGAAAAGAGGGACATCCAAGATGCTTGTCCAAAAGGGTTGGAAAGTTCGCCATGTTCTATGAAGGAAAAAAAATCAATTTTTGCCAAGTGTTTGGTGCCTAGCCAAGACAAATTCGAAAATTTGCTTAAGTATAGAGGTCAAAGGATGAATAATTGAGTTTTTGGCTAAGTATCATGACATTTTTGAGATGTTAAGTGCTAAGTTTGAAAGGACAAGTGCTAAAGAAATTAGGCTATGGCAAAGAATAAAATGAAGTGTGCCTAGCATGAAAACGGAAGAGAAATCAAATTGCCTAAGTATGGATGTCCTGAGAAAATGTTATAAAAATTGACAACTTTGGCCAAAAAAAAATGCACAAGGCAAAGAGAAAGGAAGGATCGCCCTTGGCCAAAAGGAATATGAATTTGTCAAGCGTCAAGGAAATTCGCCTGATAAAGACATCCAGACAAGGATTTTGCCTAGAAAAATTCGACTGAGCAAGAGAAAATTTGACTTTGGCAGAAGAAAATAGGCTCAGTGCAATTAAAAGTTCGTCATGGCAAAGGAAAATAAGGATCTGGCATAACATTTATCGACGGAATGGCTAAAATTTTGGCTTGGCTAGACGAAATTGGGAATAAAATTGGAAAATGAACTTTTGACCAAGGAAAATGAAGAGGAGATTGGATAAAAAATAAATGACAAAAGTCTTGAAAGTTTGCCTTGATAAAATAAATAAAACAAGTCTCAAAGAGTTCGACTTCTAGAGAGAGAGTATGGCAAATCAGTGAGAATTCTGACTTCGGGAGATTAAAATGGAGAATTGAATATGAAATATGCCCGTGCCAAGATGAAAATTGCAAAGAGAGTATGGAATTCGCTTTGAAATGATAAATTCGACACAAAATTCACCGTGACTTTAGGAGAGTGTTAAAAATTTAACTTCGGAGCTAGAATTCAGGAGAGAGAAAATCTGAATTTGTTTATTTTATTTCTTGCAGGTGGATGACGACACGAGGCGAGTCTTCAAAGAAGAAGCAATGGCATGGAATGGTGGCAAGTCTGCTTCAAGCCAAATGGAGTGAGGCAAAAAGGATGGGACAAGCATGAGAAAGTCCAACCTTGCCTAAGCATAGCATGTCCAAACCTTTGTAAGGCATGTTCAAGGCAAAATAAAGTCTGACCTGGATAAGAAAATGTCTTGAGCATCATGAAGTCTGACTTTGATTGAAGAAAAACGTCCAAGCTCATGTGAAGTCCGCCCAAGGAGGGGATGAGAAAATTAGCTAAAACTCAAAAAAATTGGCTAAGTGAGAAGAATTCACTAAGTGTTGGACGGAAAATAGGAAGGATGAAGAGGAAAATAAAGAGGAAGTGAATAAAATCCTTGTCCAAGGATGGAATTTGTCCTACATAGCACAAGCCAAATTCAAAATTGAAGAAAAATCCACAGGCAAAGTTCATCCAAAACCTTGGCTAAATGTTGAATAGTCCGTGTGAAGGTGGTACAAAATGAACTTGAATAGCCAAAATTTGGCTAAGTATGGGAAATACTTCATAGAGAAAATTCCAATTTCCTCTATCATGGCGAAAGCACAGGGGCATTCTTCTCCAAATTCAAGACACTTGAATGGATATCCAGACATCTTGGAAGGATTTCATCTACAATCCCAAACCTGTTGAAGCAATCAGGGCAACTTCTTGAGGGATTTCATCTCCCAAGAATTTAAAACAAGCTTCCAATCAGAATTAGATGGTGATACAAGAGGTTTCAAACAGATTTCCATACTGCACCCAATTCAAGCAGGAGGAAGTCTTCAAAGTAACCAACTTCAAGTCCGACACTGGCTTCCAAGGGGAGACTTCCATCTCAAAGATACCGCATGTGCAAGAAGAAGAAATCAAAGTCTCAAAAGGAATCCAAGATCAAAGCTAGGAAGGAACAAGCACAAAGGACAGAGTCATCGACAGGGAAAATATTCTAAGGCAAGCATGTGGAAGAAAAACGAAGCAACCAAGGAAGACATCCAGCACACTGAGGTGGCACCTCGTCATCTTCCAACCAATCAAATTGTTCCAAATCAACATGCAACAACATTCTATTTTATTGTTGATTTATATTTAGCAAAAGGGACAAGTGTCCTCAAATGAAATTTCTCATTGGTCGAAAGTGACAAACCCTAATTAGGGTTTTATTTTGTAATCCTGGCCGTTGATTTGAAATCAATCTTGGCCATTGAATTGTAAATTGGGGAGCCTTATAAATTGAGCTCTCACTTCATTTGTAACCGTGTGGAGACGTAGTATGAGATTGTTGCATCGGTGACTATTTCAATAATAAAAGCTCTTGAGCATGATTTTCCTTGAATAACTTTTATTGTCAAATAGTAAGCAAGGTTGCATATCTTCTTCCACCATAGATTAAAGTTAGAACTAGATTAAGTAGAATTTGCTTTGAAAGTTGGTTAAGTGAATGAAAGATTGATCGTATCGATTCAATGGTGAAGTATTGCTCATACTTTCTTCGAATGGATGATTTGCATTCGATGCGTAAAGTTAGCCTGAGCTTATAATTGTGGAAGCTTAACTTCAGCCTCATTCGAGGTTTGAAAATTATTATCACACCCCTTGAAGATTGCACCCACTTTGCGTATGTTGTCCAGCAGGAGGCGAAACAAAGTGTGGTTTATTCCCTTCACCGAGTCCTTACTGTCTCTTGAAGTTCTTAGGCGTAGAATAGACCCCTAAACCCTTATCCTTTTGCTATTTTTTGAGATCCACATTGAAAGTCCTAAGTGAAGAAAGCCTTTAATGATAAATCCGCCTAAGTCCCAAACTTGTGAAAAGTTCTTTAATGTAAGTCCCCTTGTTTATTACCAGCAAATCACAACGGCCATTGAGCTTATCCACACGTCAGACCCAACAAAAGAAACCTTGGAATCGCCATATGATCTTCTCGCAATCTTAGCATACGCAAAGGGTTTTTCAAGAGAGGATAGAGGTTGTCTTTTGGACATTTTATTAGTGTGTTGGATGATAAACGTATTACACCAACGGGACAGTACAATTAAGTATGAGTAAATCTATCATAACCAACATTTCATATAATTGATCCTCCCTTCGTGTTACACCATGGGAGGAAGGTAGGATTACAATGGTTAATCCCATGATTGAACTAGACCCGGAGGTAGCACCCTCAGATATCCCTGGAGGCAGAGCCCCTATGGCCCGTGTGGGCTCATTACGTCCCATCCTCGAGTGGCGTATCTAGTGGAGATCAACCTAGACCCAAGGGCAGTACCCTTGGATAACCATGGAGGTAGAACCCCTTGGCCCTCGTGGGCTCATCATGTCCCATACCCGGGTGGTGTATATAGCAATCTCCATTTCATGGGTTTCCCCTTTGTAATCCTTCTTCCTCCACATGGTGGGACACGAATAACATGATATAAGCAAATTAACAATATACATATACTAATATAAACAGATTGGAAATGTACATATAAATACATATGAATTTCTAAATCTACCCTAGATAGAAAGAAATAAGGGTAAACCATAATAAATGATAAATAAAAATAAGCAATAAGGGATACTAATAAACAATAATTAATAATAAATGATGATAATACTAATCTTTATAATTTCTGGATTATACTATAACAGTAGTACTTACCTTCATTTCTCCTACTTTATAAATTCTGACTACACTATAATTGAAATAAAAATGGTGAAAACAATTATAAATCCTACCCTACAGATTTATGACAAAATATAACTGAAAATATGTATTGATCAGCAAGCCTACATTATGCTGACGCAGATCGCAGCTTACAGTAATTGGATTATTTACTGAGTACAGCAGTATATTCTTATTCTCGTATATGCTTCCTTGTTCGATTCCTTTTGGATTGATATCCGCCTTCCTTTTATAGCCGATCAAAGCATTATATTGGGTCATGTCTTTTACCATGCTCCTTGAGAATCGGTGTGATGTTTGACTATTCTGTTTTGAGCTCTCTTATTATTTGTTACGTTTGGTTATGTTGGAGTCGGTTATCATATTATTTGTTCTCTTTATTTTGTATATTGTATTTTGTATTTTATTTAGTATTTGTTTTCTTTGTGATCCCTTTTTGAGTATAGATAATTATATTAATGGTATTTATATTTTTATTACACTCAGATTCATTATAATGTTTGGCTATTCTAGTCTATGATAATAATGATTTCAATAATAGTGGTTAGATTAATATTATATTTATAATTATTATATTATAAATGATAATTATAATTATATTTAAATCGTAATTACTCATGTTTGGATTTTGACATTTCTTTGAATTTTGATATTTCGTATCTTAATCATTAATGCATAATAGCAATAAATTGCCACTACATTATTATTATATTGCCATCTTTCATATCGATATATCATGTATTTCACATTTATAATATTTAGTATTTACAATATTATTTATAATTATAATAGTAATATTAAATGGTTAATGTTTTTTAATGTGTATTCTGTTTATCTTGTTTCCAATGCCTTATACCTCAATGCTGCAATTTTGGGAGACATGACAGTGTGGCATCTTCAAGATCAACATCTGATTGTAATGTTGGAGTTTGTCAATTTTGAATTCGCAAGTGATGTAAGCAAAGGAAGAAAAACTTACTCTCTCAATCTCCTTTGACAAAACCCAAAACATTCCTTGTTTGTCCTTGCAACTAGGACTCATTTCCCTTCACAAAACTCATGATTTCAACACACCAAACTGAGGACAACGCACAAAACCTCTTGTTTAATCTTCAAAACACCTTAAGCAACCTTAAAATGGTTAACCCAAACCCATTCACCAGCTTAAACATTACAAAACTGAGAACTTTCAAAGTGACTGTCCTAAATCAGCTTTTAGGTCCTTTTAGACCATGCAAACAACCAACCATACAAACCCAAACCCATTTATCTTTATCAAAATCATCAACATGTGCAAAAATACCTGCACAACCATGTTAGACAATTCCCAAGTTTTATTCATGACTGTAACAGCTCTGTCCAGACAGGACAGTCAACCCACATTGGCTTTAAGCATATAAATTCTCCAAACCCAATCTATAAATGACTCACAATACACTTAATCACCATTTAAACACAATATCACCCATGTAAGTCTCAGAAATCACAATCAAAACTCATGGATCCTCACTGTACACAGTAACCTTCAGATTTTTACAATTTTCAGAGCTAGGGCTTCATGAAATAAGCCCGAAACTTCAACCATAAACTCTGCAACCTTGAAAACATGTTAGAGCACGTTCATAACCACCAGTACACCAATTTGCAAGAGATTTGAACGGTGGAAACTAAAGAAATACAATTTTTTAATGCCACTGCATACCCTAGTTCAGGGTTTAACCCGTCTGGAGAAAAAAACTAATAACTTTCTCTATACATAATGGATTTAAATGAATCAAAATGCAAAATAATCTAGATTCACAGGGCTTCAATCTACAATGGAGGACAGGAGGATACTTGCCCAATAAATGGCCACACAATGGCCTGAAACATAGAAAATGCAAGAAAATATCAGTAAAACAGAGTTTTTCATTAATAATCTTCTTCATACATCAATTCCCAACCTTCCTCGAAGTGTATGAGGCTACATCATTCCCTTATAAAGCCTAGCCAATGCCTAAAACTGACCCTATAACTACCTACCTCTTCATATTCCCTTATTTGTCATTTTTTGCATTGTTGCAATATTGCACATAACCTATGTTACTGGGTTCTTCAAAAACGGACCCCCTGCCCGCTCCTAGAGTGTTTGGGTATGGGAGCGGCCTGGGGAGCACCTGGGAGCGCCTAGGCAGCCCAGGGTTCTTTGTGGGTCCTTCTTGGGTGCTCCCAGGCACTCCCAGGGTGCTCCCAGGGTGCTGCCAGGCAGAAAATGTTAATTTGAATCACTGAAATTAATATGCTTGTGCAAAAATTGTTAATTTCCTATGGTGCAACATTCTGTAACAATTTGTGGAAGAAGCATCTAAGTTTCTAGGAGGGTTGCAACCTATCATTGACTGATTTGATGCATCTAAACACCTTTGTACAACTTACTTGTCAGTATGTTCAAGCCATACCTATACTGAGTTTGAGCCATATATCAATCAGGATCATCCTTTTTTGTTGGAGCAGTTTGTGATCTGTTTTAGCTTGGGTTTCAAATTAATTTCAAAGGTATTATTTCATTATCAGCTTCTTAAATGTTGCTTGTCAATTTAGTGGATTTATAAAATATTTATTTCAGTATAAACATTGACATTAATCCAATACTGTAATAACTAGATGGTTTATCGTTAGATCCCTATTATCATTGTAAGTTTGTAATTGTAATGATCTTCATTTGAATCATGACTTTAGACATATATGATATATGACATAATTTTCAAATTTTGAACTATCAATTGGCATTTATCTTTATCACTACCATTGATCAATGATTCAATGATGAATTGATGACTGACGATTGATGAAGTATACTATATCATACTATCAAATGTATTTACAATTTTGTATATTTTTAAATTTTTTGCATATATATATATATACAGTAGTACCCAAACATACCGTATTTCAGGAAAAAAAAAAAAATTTGTCGTACCGGCGTACCTGTATCCCGTATTCGTGCCCAATCTCATACCAGAACTGGCAACTTAGCTCATAACAACATTTAGCAATTTTTTGCAACTTTTACATTGAAGACCCAATGGCTCCAAAATGATTAAGAATGACCTAAAGCAAGTTTATTAGGGCCCTATAGACCTTATTACAACATTAGATCAACATTTTTAAAATCAAAACTTGAAGTTGCCTCTTGGAGGCATAATTGTGTCATGAATGCAGGTCTAATTGGATGTAAGTGGTATAATTTTCAATCACCTTCCATTTGCTTTTTGTTTCATGCGGATTGGTGAAGTTTTGAATCAGATATTGTTCTTTTTGTAAAAAACTGTTAAAACCCTGTTAGGGTAAACAGAGACATGAAAATTCGTGTTTCTCCCAAGTTTGCCAATGACAATTGTTAATATTTGGTGGATAGAACATTCATAACGTTTACTTTCATATTCTTGTGGTCTCATATCAAAAGGTCGAGGTTTATGTGTAAGGAATTGGTGTTTAGGACTGTTACAGTCTGAAAACAGAGCATTTAGGAACAGTCAAGAAGTTTCAGTGCTAGGGTTTGTTAAAATATCTTCGGGAATGGACTTTTGGTGAACTATTAAGCATTAGCAGATCTAATAATAAATGTTTGAAACCTAGGTCAAGAGAATTTGTACCTGGTGATAGTAATTTCAATAAACCCTGTTTGGGGCAAAGCCTAATAGGCCTAATCTGCAAGTTATCAGTCCTAAGTTGTATGTGGACCAATTCTTCTTTGTGGTAGAGGAACTAACAAGTTAAGGAAGGCGAATGGCGAATATCATCAATTCTGGTGTATCCTTGCCATGCCAAGTCCACCATCGAATAGGGTTGGTTTGAGCTAATGTTGCTCCATCTACCTTTGTCTCTAGTTTGTTGAATGTTGGGCAGTGAAGATTAGCAAAAGCAATTCACTGTTTGTGAAGTAAAGTTGTTTACTCACTTCGATACATCTTCAAATGGCCTTCATTAACCCTTTGTTCACCTCTTCATCATTAGGAGGAGGCACTCTTCCAATCTTTGTTGCTTACCATTTGGGATTTAGAGCAAAGATATTAAAAATTTGGGCAGAGCATAGTTGAAAACCTTGCCAATTGCAAGAACTCGGAAGCCCAAAAAACTCGGCTCAGCAAAAACTCGGCAAATTGAGATTATATATGTTGAAATTGAGATTATATATGTTGTTATAAAAGATATTAAATATCCAAATCTTTGTGAAACTATACCCGAACTGTGCACTAGAAAGATGCGATTGAAATCACAAGAACTATAAAACGCCTTTCCAGGATCATGTATGGCATCAAATATATAAACAGCTTCTGAATCTCTTAAAAATTATTAATGTCTGGGATATTACGACAGACATAAAGATATTAAATTCCCTACTTTATACTATCCGTGTAAACACAAAGTGATTCCTAGCTACAATATTGGCACATTTACATGAACTCAGTAGCAACATATCCTATGAAACTGTTTAACGAAATGCTTGAGCAATGGGATAGCCAAAATAAATAAAAAATTATATGCAAAAGGGGTAGCGCATTACAGCCACTTATGTGATCAAGTTGCTACTGTATGCAGATGATCTTACCTTAATGGCAAATTCAGAAAATAGCCTTCAAGAGCATCTAAAAGCTCTTGAACTATTTTGCCAAGAAGTAGGGATGCAAGTCAACATCAACAAAACCAAGGTCATGATATTTACATTGAAAAGAGCTA
The DNA here is from genome assembly GCA_007258455.2 of Sequoia sempervirens. Lineage (NCBI taxonomy): Eukaryota > Viridiplantae > Streptophyta > Pinopsida > Cupressales > Cupressaceae > Sequoia > Sequoia sempervirens. Next base: position 18,406 of record VDFB02333545.1, read on the forward strand.
GGAAACAAATAAATTTTGAGTTTGAGGGAAACACTTTGCAAGTGGTGAATGAATACAAGTGGAGCTAATGGAAGCCTAACACCCAAATCTGTAGTCTTCAAAGGCTGATCCTCAAGACTCTTGATGGGAGTAGAGAGCTGAAAGGGCCCACCTTCATCAAACACAACATCCCTGTTGAATGTTAGACGATCTGTAATGTCCCCTTCTCATTAGTGACCAGTGCAATGGCTCGTCAACCTATTCCAAAGACCCGTAGGCTCGTCAAGGTAAAATTAGGGTTTCCAATTGTTTGGAAGTTTTTGGCATTTTTCAAAGGTTTGGATATGGAGTTTTGGAATTTGGTTTGCGGATTCTTTCTAGGTTTTCAGAGAGCTTCGCAATGATATGACATGCAAGTGAATTGGGCAACTTTTCAGTATTTACTATTTTTAGTAAATTCTATTTTTGGCAGTGTCCCGATTGACAACAGTGTTGTGTGTTATCTACTTCGAGCAAAGCAGTTGAGTATTCGTAGTTTTGGCTTTTGTGGTGCATTTTGGAGAAATAAGTTACTTAAGTCATTAAAATATTATAATGTGTTGTTGGGCCCCTTGGCCTAGCATTTATGACTTAATTTTGTTTTAAAAGTGGGACTATGAGGATGGACGCCTTATTAAGAGGCATTTTAATATTTCAAAAGTTTATTACGTCCCCTTGGAGTTTGGGCGCCATAATGAGGAAGGAATAAGTGTTTCTTAAAATTAAAATATTTCAAATTGGTTTGGGCATCCCTTTTTGGAGGGAAAGTGGGAATATGAAGAGTCACCTCGAAAACTCTATTTAAGAGAAGCTTTGCTCAAGCATTTGGGCATCCATTGTCTATCATATCGAATTGCTGCCGAAATGATTTCAGGTTTATGGCTTCGAGGAATGCATACCTCCTAGCAAGAATCCAATTTCGTGTTTGGGAGATAACACCTAGTTGGAATTGAGGTTGCTTCTCAAACAGACAAGCAGATTGAGCATCATTGTTGGAAAATTTTGGTGATATTTACAGTTATGTGTTTGCTGGTTTTGAATGGTTGAAAGTGAAGATTCATTCATAAGTCATTGTGTGCATTGAATATCATTATGGGTATTTGCTTCTAATGTTCCTATGTCCTGGGCACCACTTTGTGCAAATTTGCAGATTTTATCATTGAAGGGTTGAATTTTAAAGCAAGGTCGACTTCCTACTTGGGCTGTACCTTGTCCTTGCTTCCTTGGGATTCGTGTTGGGCTATTTTGGAGTGGTTTGTGCTTGGTTATTGGTTGTTTCTTGGTCGCCTAGCTTTGGAAATGATGTGTTTTCAGTTTCATTGGATTTAGTGAAGTGTGGTAGGAGGTTTCAGTGTTTTGGTAGTGAATTTACTTGATGGTCTGAATATTCAGTTTGCTGGTCTTGTATATCAGCCTGGTTATTTCCATTTCATGCTATATTTCTTTGGTCTTCTATTCTCATTTGTAAAAGAGAGATATAGTATAATCATTGCAGTTGATTGGGAGCAGATTTCTATTGAAAATCATTGTAATAAACTCATTGTAATTGCTGGTTTCAGTAGTACTGAATTAGCCTCTTTATATTTCAATTGTATATTCTTATTTCACCCACTAAATAAGTGGAGAATCCCCACTGCTTAAGTGGATTCCTGCTGGACAGCGGATGTCTGCTAGTAGCAGATGATTTGCTCTCTCATTGTAATAATTTTCCCCCACTGAATAAGTGGTAGTACGGAATTTTCATGGTCGGATCACCACTACTCTTTCATTTCCAGCTTTGTAATTCAATTCAGCTATTGCTAATGATCCCATCACCATATGCTATCACCTCGCCTTCAATAGGATCTTGGTGAACATTCTTGGTGAAGGTTACATTCAAGTTGATTATCTTTGGAGCTAACGCTAATCATTGGTGATTGTGTTGGATTTGTTGTCAAAAAATTGAGAAAAAAGTAAGGGGCATATTTCAAGATCAGTGTCCACATCAATCAGCCAATAGGCCTTATGATTACCATTGTATCCATAAGAAACAACTTCTGGCTTTTGGTATCCAACTTGGTCCCCTTTGCATCTAGAACCCAAACATAACCACAAAACCAAAAATCTTGGTTTCCTCTGGGGTCATATTCTTCACGGCCTCTGTGGGAGACCTGTTAAGAAGGTATACATCAGTATACATTACTTCAGCCCAAAATTTCATTGCAACATTTATGTTCTCCAACATACAATGGGCCATTTCTGTAATAGTACGGTTTCTCCGCTCAACAACTCCATTCTGGTGAGGGGTGTAGGGTGTGGTAAGTTGACACTTGATACCATGTTTAGCACAAAAGTTGGTGAATTTGTTGGAACAGAACTCACCCCCATTGTCTGACCTAAGAGTGAATTCGTTTAAACTTCTGGAATTCATTAAACACATTTGATTTTGCTTTGAGGAAAAACACCCACATTTTCCTACTGAAAACATCAACAAATAACAGAAAATACTTGGCACCAGTGATCGATGCAGTATTCACTGGTGCACAAACATTTGCATGAACCAGCTGAAGGACCTTGGATGCTCTCTAAGCTCGTCCGCCTGAAAATTGAGTTCGATATTGCTTCCCTGCCAGGCAAGCTCCTATACACCATGTGTCTGTTGCTGAATCTCAAGTAAGCCTTTTACCAAATTCTCTCAAGCCAGCTGAGAGAGGTACGCTAGATTAAGATTCCTATACCATTGATGCCAAAGAGTGTTGATGGATGAACTCTTCGTAGCCATTGCATGCTCCTGAGACTCTCCAGTATCAACCAGCCTATACAAGCCATGATCTTCGAGCCCAACTATAACCATTTTCTTGGACTCCTTGTCAACAATGTGGCACTTATGTGAACTGAAGATGATGTCCAACTTCGGACAATGTCGGATAATTTGACTCAGAGAGAAAATTGAGCTCCATGCCCAAAACATAGTATACATTGCGACATATGAGATTTCTCCCACCAGATGTAATATGAACGTTGCCTTTTCCGACAACTGTATACTCTTCACCACCTCCAAAAATGACTGAATCGGAGCAAGCCTTATACTTCGTGAACCAATCTCTTTAGTGTGTAAAATGCCAAGATGCTCCGAAGTCAATATACCATACAGAAGATTTGACATGATTTGCTGGTCTTTTGGCCATGAATGCATAGAAGGTAGACTCCTTCAGCTCAAAATGCTCTGCAACAAGGTCCTTCTGTTAAGACCCTCCACGGTTGGATTTTTGATCAACGAACCACTTCTTGTTGTGTTTCTTCATGTGCCCAAGCTTACCACAATAATGACAAGTGATAGTCTTCTTGGAGCTATCCTCACATTTTCCTTGTCCTTTCTGTTGAGAGGACTTGCCTTTGCCTTTGTCTTTGGCAGTAAATACTTGTTCCCCACTAGGTGTGTCGTTGTTGCTCTCGAACTGCTTCTTCCACCTATCCTGCTGCAAGAGCTTGTCGCACAAATCATCAAACTTCAGGTCAACATTGGTGGAGGAAATGTTGAGAGTTTCAATGAGGTGTTCATAGGATCGTGGTAAACTTTTCAATGTGATAACCACCATATCCTCTTCTTCCATTTTGCGACCAATGGCCTCCAGTTGATCGCAAATGTCTTTGATCTTCATGAGATGATCCTGTAAAGACATTTTGTCATCCATCATAATGGAGAACAACATATTTTTAAGGAAGAATGCTTTGCCCTTGTTTTAGATTTCATGCAAGTCCTTCAAGTGTTTCCAGATCTTTGTAGCAGTCTTGCCAAATGGTATTTTCGGAAGCATCTCATCGATGAAAGATAACTTGAGAAGCATAATGCCCTCTCGATTACTTCCATCAATTTTTTCTTGGTCCTTTCCCGCAATTGTGGGACATGTTTCTATACCTAGAACAATCGAATCTAGACACCAATACTCAAAAATGGTGAGCATCCTCTGTTTCCAGGTATTGTAGTTTTTACCATTGAATTGTTGGCTGCTTTGCAACATGATGTTGGTCAAAGACACCATCCCTCCCGTTTTCCAAAGGCACAAAGCAGCAACGAAATTCAAAAAAATTATTACACAAATCCCAAGGTGATCAGCTGGCACAAATCCCACAATTTTTTTTCAAACAAATCAAAAAAAATCTGCAAAATTTAAAAATACCAAAGTCTAAAACCCTAGGCACGAGGGGCATTATTTTCCAAGCAACTAGCAAGTCATCAAAAAGAAATGGTACGTTCAAAAAATCACAATTTTCAGAAACCTACAAAAACCCTTGATTTTTTTCCTTTTCACAGGTCACAATTTTGTCAGAACAAGCTCATGATTTGCAGAAAATCCATCAAGCAGAGAACCCACAATTTTATCAGCAAAAATTGCCAAAACCTTATGAAAAAATAGCAGAATTAGGTCGTGTGAGACCACGACCATTCACAGCAATGTAAACCCATGATTTTTAGCTCACGATTTTAAAAAGACATTCACGTTGTGTGCAGGAGCTTAGAAAAATTCCATGAAACTGCAAAAAACCCTCACGTCGCATGCAGAAAACATTAACAAGCAATCGCGATTTGTAAAAGAAAAAACACTTACAATTGTGTGCAAGTAATATCCATGATTCTTACAAGAAAGATGCCCACAATTTTCAGAAAAAATCCTAGTGCCAGTTTTCAAAAAGAAAACCCTCAATCTTTTTTTAAAAATCAGACAAAAACTTCGAAAAATCTTTTTCAAAATTTTTAGGTAAAAAAGCCACGAATTTTATCACAAAAAAATTGCCTCTGCTCTAATACCATGAAATGGTAATTGATTATATTAAACAAAGGAGAGGAATACTCCTTAAATAAGAAATTACAAGACGATGTATCTAAATCAGAAACAATCGACAAGTAAAGAAATAAAAGAAAGTTGTTAAAACTAACTGAAAGCAAACTAAACTTAACTAAGATGACCATTATACACTAAATATAACAATATTACTTTAATACATTGAAGGCCATCATGCCTCTAACCTTTGTAAACCTACACCTATCTAGGACCCTATCCTTAATCTCCCCAAGCAAGAAGACAAAGCCCTGCTCTCACACTCAACGCCATGGATATACAAGTCCAAATCCAAGCCTCCAAGATGGCCAAGGCTATTTCTACCAACCCCATCCGTCAAAAAGTTAGCTTGACAACATGCCAACTTCAAAGAGGATGTAGAGAATAGTGTCAAGCAACAGTTTTTGTTGCCTTTATGGTATGATATATGTAGTCGAGGACCTCACAACAAAGGAATCATCTACAATTTACACCTTAGGCTCAGCATCAATCCCTCCATGGAAAGCAAGATCCAAGTTGTTGGCCCTTGGTTTCTCACTAGCACATACAAAAGACTTTGATAACCTTGGACATGCAATGCAACAGGAGTACCACTGTGAAACAGGAACACAAGGGAAAAGCTTAAATTTTTCTCTTATGTTTCATTTTATACAACCTTGGGGGATGAGAGGGAATGCCCTTCATAATTAGCATGGAACTCTGTTTACTATGTCTTGGCACTCTCTGCTGGTTGCTACAAGCATGCTAAAAGTTAAAACTTTAATCTTATATAATACTTGTATTTAATTTCGGATCAAGTGGTTATCATGGGCAGATAGCTTTGCCCTTTGGGCTATCTAGAATTTCCATGTTATTCGCAGAGTTATTGCTTCAGAAATTTATAGAGCTGCAAAGAATGCAAATATGTAACTTTGTTTTTCCTTAGTTTTGGTAGTATATTTTTCTCTTTTCACCTCGTTGGAAAAAGGAAAAAAAACTGCTTCAAATAAATATTAAATGCACCACTTAGCATCATCTAAAATGTTGATGTTCTTAAATTTGGTTCACAGACCTTTACAGAACTTTTTGATAAATATTAAATATATTTTAATTTCACCCTAACTCTAAACCATAAACTCTCTAATTTATATGGCATGGTCATAAGTAAGAAGAGTGGAAAAAAATGTGAAAATTATTCAAGGCTTCAAGCTACAAGACAAGTACTTTCCATTTCAGCAATAGATTTTGGCCTGCTGAATTAGATACATAGAAAGGAACTTGACAACGAATACAACCTACTATAATAATAAACCCCATCAAGCATGTAATTTAAACAACTTAGAAAACCTCCATTCAAAGCTTATCAAATTTGTTAGGCAATAACCCAGAGACAATACCTTACTGAAATTTGGCAAGCACAGTTGATGCTAAAAAACTAAATTTAACACAAGATTTGACTGTTGATTTGTGAATCACTCAGTTTGAGGAGTTGCAAGAAAAATTCAGATCAAATAATACAAAGAGTTCAATAGCCACAAAAATGAACTATTTGAGAAGACAACCACAACAAACCAGCAGAAACATCAGAAAATGAAGATAGAAAAAACATATGCACCTGCAAAATTGGCTGGTAGTTGTTAAAAATTGGAAAAATATGTCCATTATGATGTAGCTCCTTGCAAAGTTTCAAACATTTCATTTCTTTATCATAACAGATGGATCCAATCCCACTCATACTTGCACCAACAGGAAAGAAGAGTTGCAATGTGCCATCTCTGCACTGCCATGGAGAATTAAATATATTAAATATCAAAGCAACAAACATACAATGTTCGAAGATCAAAGCAATAATCTTTCTAAGCATTCCTCAAAAAGTAGTAGTGGACACTTTATCAGAAGAATTAACTTCACAGTTTGCACACAAGGAAAGTATGCAAAGCAAAATAATAGCCAAAATATGCATCACAACTTTCTTGCTGAAACACCCATCAAAATTTACCTTTAAACCCTGAAGAAGATTCCCAAAGACTAGATTTGAATTGACAGAGACCAATTGCTGTTTATGCATGTCTTCAGCCATGCATTCATAAAGAACTTCATAGGGAACAAAAGATTCCACATTTTCACCCTGAATTTGATCCACCTCCTAAGACATAAGAAAAAAGGAATCGATTGCGTTGGATACATATTGAAGATATATGAACTAAACTCAAAAATCAACTAACAAATGTAAACCTCATGTATTTCAATAAAAAATAGAATATGGTCCAGGCTCAAAGATGATAATGGCAAATACAGCTGTCATCAAGCCATGTGCATTAATTCCATCCCAAAGCTAATCTGGGGGAAACAGAGGCATGACTTTGATCATGCTCTATTAAGCAAGGACTGGAGGAACTGCTTCTCGTGAAGGAAATCAAAACTCCTTTGTAAATGTATTTGTTCAATTATTGCTAATTCTATATTTTTTAACGTCTTGTGATGTGGAAGTGAAACAATCACTCAGATTTTTTTGCAAATATCTACAGATGATACACAGATGGCATTTAGAAGAGATACTACAAAGAGGAATTCATTAAACCTTTCAGTCATTAGTGAATAAAGAAATACAGAAAGATTAAACTACAGGCAAGTACTGAGCAGAGAAAAAGAAAAAACTTACATCATCGAGATTCAAAGACACCTTTACATGAAAATCTGGTCTATAACCTGTAGACAACAGTTGCAAAGGTTCTCCTGCATTTTCAAATAGAAGAGGACCCACTGCCAAAGATAATTAAGAAAAAAATATTCAACCATGGAATTGTAAGACATTGCATTCAATAATGTTTGAGTTATATAGTAAAAAACATATTAAAGAAAATTAGCAAATCCAGCAATGAAGGAATTATCCACTAAATAGCATATGTAACTAATCCTCCGAAGGGTTTGCTGGGACAGAAGCCTGAATCAAGGTGGTGTTGTCAACTAGGAGATCATGACCAACGTCGACACCTAACAAAGAAGTCATGTTGTCCCCTGGATCATGCAATCTCTTATTCATATCAAAATGAAAAGCATAAGAAGGGTGGACCTTTTTAAAAGTAGCTCAAGAGCAGTGCCAGCTTATGTGCATTCTTAATTCAGCCTAAGTGTATTCCTGATTCTGCTTATCTGCATCCCAACTCAAAGAGTATAATCTAAAAACATTTCTACTTGACAATTATTGTCTGCTACATGTTATTGCTGCAAAATGTTCTTTTAAATTGCTTTTTAAATTGTAGCAATAGTAGTCAAGAGGCAGAACCTTTCCTTTTATTTAGAACTAGTTTTATTTATTGCAAATAATCATTTCAAAAAAAAACAACTATAAACAGCAAGTACAGTGAATAAACATATATACAGACAATGTATTTTTACAGAAATAATTGGTTTTTTTATTCATTGTATTAAAAACAAAAGGTCTACCTATGTACTAAAACCAAGCAAGACAAAAATCATAAGCAAAACATAAATAAAAGAACTAACAAACAGAATACTCTTTAAATGTGTAACCATTGCTATAGGAAATATAGCATTGACATTAAACTGTATAAAAGAGACAATCTTTAAGAAAATACAATGACTGTTTTCATTATTTGATTATATATTACAATAATGCAAATATTGCAAAATACTAAGAAAGAAATCGAAGTCCAAATATTAATCAATATTGAAATAATTCCAATTTCAAATTTCAAAATAAAATTATTCGCCAATCAGCAAGGGCAGCAATGACTTAGAATCAAGGGGCTTAGTAGACCAGTGGTTTCTAGCATCATGATTCATGATAATTGTTGTTAGATACATCCTTTATCTGACTGCAGTGAACGAAGGAAAACATGAATTGGTTTGGAAGCATCAAAAGGAAAAATTAAAGTTGGCTTCTCCCATCTCCTACTAAAACATTGACTTCTAAGTCTTGAACAACAAATTAAGAGGAATTGGCAAGCAGTGTAGATTTAACTTTTGCTTTCCATTGCAAACACAATTATGGATGTCCATATCATGTGTTAGCTAAATGTAGCTAGGACTTTTATAGATAAGAAATTGATTGTTAAAATGTATCTTTACATCAGCTGTACATGAGGCTTATGCTTAACATCTCTTTCTATGTAAGCAAGGAAAAATGTACTTGTAAGCCCCATTCCCTCCCCCGATCCCACCTATTATACCCTATTTTGGAAACTTGATATTGTTGGACTTCGATATTGATGCTTTGCTACATGATTATGATAGCTGATTAGTGATTTCAGATACGATGCATATGGACGTTTGATTTAGTTTGCGGAAGTATGATGCTTAGTCACATTGATTCTCGTTCAGCTAATTTGAGTTATATTGGATGGTTATGCTTACATATGATTGCTAACCCTAATTTCTACATCATTGCTTTAATGGTATTTTAATTCAAGTATAATTTAAATGAGTGGTTTATGTTGTGGAAAATTAGCTTTGAATGTTAAGATTAAAAGTTTTCCACATATAATTCATTGAGGATTGGTAATGGGACCCTTGCCACTTACAACTAGCAGAGGTATGTTTTATATTTGATGCTCTCCTAACAGAGATACTACTAGAATTACATAACATCTATATGCACACCTATGGCTTGAATGCCTCACCTACTTTGCACCTCCTTGCTCCTCCTGAAGGGCATCCACATCCATCTCCTCCATCCTTTGTTCTATAGCTTAAAAGCTTTCTCCATCTCCTCCTCCAAGCCAATTGGTCCTTCTTCCTCTTTGCACTCCTACTGCGTCACTTGTAGACCTATTGCACACAACCATTACAATCGGAATATCACTCTAGCACACCCATTTATGCTAGTATGTCCTTGGGAGAATTGAACCTTTGTCTCTAATAGAAGAACCAGGTGGTCCTACCAATTGACCACAACCTCCTTAAGATAATGTTAAATTAAAAGGTTGATATAATTCGATTAAAATATTAAAAGTATGATTAAATGTGTATAGTGATTTTTGGGGAAATTTATATGGATTCATAGTCCATAGTTACGAGACTCGGACTCGGCTCAAACTCGGCTAGGGTGACTCGACTCGGGACTCGGCGCCCAAACTCGACACAAACTCAGCAAAATGAAAAAACCCTAGAAATTTAGAGATTTTTATGGATTTAAAACTTCTTTCAAGCACCCTTTATTAAATAAACCTTAAAGACACAATAACATCATTAAATAGAAGCAAATTTGATCACATACACAAGTATACATCGATCACATAAGTATAAAATATGCAAATTGAAGCTGAGCTGCTAAAGGAAATAGCACACTTAGATATATAAATATAGTCAAATGTATACAAAACTCATGGAATATGAAATCCATGACATCAAATGTTCCAAACAAATATGAAATATCAAAACAATAACTACAAGTCTATGGCTCAAAGGAGCTTGCATCCTTCCTACAAAGGCGTCTAAGGTGGGTCCTAGATGATGTAGCAGTTGCAGCCATAGTTTTTGCTTGTGACTCAATGCCACCCTCACCAACATCAGTTATGGTTGTGTTTGCTCATAATCTAGCCTCCTCCTCTACCATGGCTATAACCTTAGCCTCTCTATCTGCCCAGTCAACCCAATCAAGGTCTTCGTCACTAACACAAGTATACATTAATCATATAAGTATATATTATAAACACAAATTGTAGCTCAGCTGCTAAAAGAAATAGAACACTTAGATATATAGTCAAAGACTCAAATGTATACAAAACTCATGGAATATGAAATGCATGACATCAAATGTTCCAAACAAATATGGAATATCAAAAAATTCCAAACAATAACTAGAAGTCTATGGCTCAAAGGAGCCTACATCCTTCCTATGAATGTGTCTTAAGATAGGTCTTGGATGATGTAGCAGCCATAATCTCAAGTTTGAGGGCAATTACTCTATGGGGTTGAGGGGCGCAATGCGGAGTCTAGGGGCGCCGGGGTCAAGGGGCAACACCCCTCAAGGGTTGGGGGCAACGCCTCCAATGTGGTCGAGGGGCAAAGCCCCTTGCAAGGTCCCGGGGTCCAAATTAAGACCTCCAAACCCACACAAACCTTCATGGCATACATCATTTTGCATTCACAATAAGTAAAAAACAAAAAAACAAGTTTTAACTTTAAATTTCATGTAATTTTTGCACTTTTCAAACCCTACTTGTCGAGTCCTACTGACAAGACTCACTTGGACTTGGCAAGTCTGGCAAGTTCGCCAGGACTCGGCCGAGTTTGTCTCCGAGCCCCCAAAACTCAACTAAGTGGACTCAACTCGGGACTCGCTGAGTCCTGGCGAGCCTCGTTTTTGTGATTCATACTAAGATATGTATAAGTGCATAGATAGGAATTAATCATGTTGAGTTGCAATTTCGACACTAATTATGATGATGTGTCACAATTTTTGTACATATGATGTGTCTCGATTATTGTGGATGAATAGCATAAATTTAATTGATTCACATGGTGAAGTGAAAAGGGTAGTTGAGGTTTATGATTAATCTCTCATTCTCTTGTTGGCCAACTAGTTAATATACCTATACATGTTAATATACTTGTACATGTTGGCCAACGAGAGTAAGAAGATTAATCAAAAACCTCAACTACCCTTCTCACTACACCTTGCGAAGTAATTGGAACTTGATCAGGATTACCTAGTTGTACAAATTATTTTAGACTATGAGTAGACTATAACTGCTTGCAATAAACCTTGTCAATTTATTAGTGTCCATTAATTTTGATAATTTTAATTATCTGCATTTCATGTGTTTCAATATTTTTAAATGTTAAGATTAGATTTTTAAGTGCAAACTCGGATGTGCACTTAAAGCTATTTTCAAAACAGTGTAAAAAGTAACTTTTATGTATTTTTATGTAAAAAGAGTCCACAAGGAAAAGTACCTATGAATGAACATTGAGTGTGCAAGTATATTAACTATTTGCCCAACAAGAGAATGAGAGATTAATCAAAACCCTCAACTACCCTTCTCAATTCACCACATGAATTAATTGAAAGCTGATCATGGTTACCTAGTTATATAAATCATCTTAGTCTATGACCAGACTAAAACTTCTTGTGATAAACCTTGTCAATTCCTTAGTGTCCATTCATTTTGGTAAGTTTAATTATGTGCATTTCATGTGTTTTGATACTTTGAAATGTTAAAATAAGATTTTTAGATGCAAACACGGATTTACACTTAAAGCTATTTTAAAAACTGTTGAAAACGTGAGTTTTACATATTTTTATGTAAAAATAGTCCCCTAGGAAAAGTACCTATGGATGATGCACTAAAATATCCCCCAACAATTTTTCAATTTTTCACAACAACAAGTCCAGCACAAACACCATTGATTAGTGTTAGCTCCAAAGATAATCAGCTTGAAAGTAACCCTCACCAAGATCCCAATATTGGCGAGGTGATAGCATATGGCGTCGAAGATCGTTGGCAATAAACTATCCTAAAATTACAATGCTGGAAATGAAAGTGTAGGCGGTGAACCGACCATGAATTTTGCACTACCACTTATTCAGTGGGGGAAAATTATTACAATTATTGAAACTAAATGCTCAACCATTTATTCAGCAAGAGCCAAACAAACTGAAATAAAGAAAACTTGACCACTTATTCAGCGGGAGTATGAGATACAAAATGGAATATGCTAAAGATAAAGAGGCTGATTTAGTACTACTGAAACCAGCTATTATAATGTGCCTATTACAATGATTTTTCAATAGAATCTGCTCCCAATCTTCAAGACAATGATTCCACCGCACTTCTGATTACAACTATGAATTGGAACATCAAGGAAATAGAGCATTAGACAGAAATACACAGGTCTGATATGAAAACCAGCAAATTAAAGTTCAGACCAGCAAGCTAAGACTTCAACAAAATGCTCATATTTTCAACTACACATCCCCAATTCACATGAAATTGAAAATGAATCTTCTCTAAGACTAGGCGATCATAAAAGGACAACAACAAGAAACATACAACTTCAAAATCTGCCCAGCACACAATCCAAAGCCAAGATGACAAGGGACGGCATAGGAAGGCAGTCGACCTTGTCTATAAAATTGGATACTTGCTCATAAAATCTGCAAATGTGCAATTAGGGGCGCCTCAAGCATAGAAACCAATAGAGCAAATACCCAAGAAAAATAAAATCACATAATCAGCTATGATTGAAAATCACCTACGGCCATGGATGAACCAGCAACATGAAATACAGAAAATAACTTCAAAACTTGTAACAATGATGCTCAATTTGCTATCTCTGAATGAGAAGCAATCTCTTATCCAACTAGGTGTTATCTTTCAAACACGCAACTGAATCCTTACTAGGAGGTATGCATTCCTCGAAGCCATAAGCCTGAAACCATTTCAGCAACAATTCGATATGATAAGCAACGGATACCAAATACTGGAGCAAAGCCTTCTTAAATAGAACTTGAGGTGACTTTACAAATTCCTCCATTTCCCTCCAAAAGGGACACCCAAAGCAATATTTCAAATATTTTAATTTTAAAACACCCTTATTCCTCCATCCTAGGCGTCAAAGTCTCAAGAGGACTAATTTAAATTCAGAAATATTAAAATACCTCATAATGAAGCGTCCACCCTCAAGAGTCACCTTTAAAACAACATAAAGTCATTAACACTAGGCCAAGGGGGCCAATAAAAAAATATAACATTATTGACTTAATATCAATGTTACCCGGGGACGCATCCCCGGGTCTAAATCAACAATCCCCCATCCCGGAAACGTCCAGGGGACAAGGGATGGCTGCAGTGTACCATGTATTTTTTATTTTGATTTTCATATCGTAATTCAAAAAAAAAACTAAGTTGGCAATGAATTCTTAACACAAATTTTATAAGCTAAGTTTCTATAATGTATATATGCATGCTTTATCCATGTTTTCATATGAATATTTAAAGTTTCCCTATATATTTTAAATGTTTCTATATTTTATATAGCTGTCCCCCCGCCATTGCAAACTTGGGGACTTGTTCCGCCGTCCCTTGTCGTCCCCGTCTCAGAAATTTGGGGTAACACTGCTTAAAATAACTCATTTCTCCAAAATGCACCTCGAAAAGCCAAAACCAAATATACTCAACTGCTCTGCCTGAAGAAGAAAGCACACTAAATTGCTGCCAACCACTACCAAAAATCAAACTTACTAAAAATAGTAAATTAAAAGTTGCCTATTGCATTTGCATGCCATGTCATTGGGAAGCTCTCTAAAACCCAGAAAGAATACACAAACCAAATTCTAAAACTCAACATGCAAACCCTTGAAAATGCCAAAACCTCCAAACAAGTGGAAACCCTAAATTTACCTTCGATGAGCCTATGGGCCTCCAAAATAGGCTGAGGCCACTGACCGCTTACTATTGAGAAGGGGACATTACATGCACCTTTTGGGTCACACTTAAGAGTGTTGGATGAGTTTAGTACTCAACCAACCATCTTGGGAAGAACATACCATTAAGAGGTATAGAAAGATTTGAGCATGGGTTATCCAAGTCAGCCCCCTTCTCTTACCAATAATTTTGTAAGTGGAAAGTGTGGAGTATACTTCACCATACCTAACCCACGCAAAAGCACATGGGAGGCATGGGTTGGCATTTTTGTTTGGTAAAAAGGTGGTTGCAAGTCCAAGTACAAGTGGGCGGCCATGTATCATCATCATAGTGGATGAGGTTGTGTGACATGACACCCTCATCTAAGCCATCCTCCTTAGCACTTGCAAGGCTAATTGATCATTTTTTGTTTTTCGTATTTTAGAAATTTTAGAGAAAAAAGAGGACTCTTGGAGAACCCTTAGCATTTTTTACATGTGCTTGTTGATTTTAGAGGTTTCTTGGTATATTAAATTGCTCTGTGTGGGTGTGTAGAAGAAGAATCAAGCAAGGAAGAGAGTCTTTAATCTTTCAAGTTACATTGAGAGCTAGGCATCTTCGCCATTATGTATTCAGTCTATTTCTTGCTTTCTAAGTGTATGAGAAAGAGAGAAGAGTATTTATTTGTTATGTATAAGAATTTTGAAAGAAATCCTATGATGTTTGTGAAGATTACCATTCATTTCTAAGTTTTCTTGTATTGTTTGAGCATGAGTGCTCATTTACTTTGGAGTAAGAGTGTGTTGAACCTGCTCCTTTCCTCCTTAATTGTTTATTGTATTGCATGTGTTGTAATCCTTTGTTTTGGATCCTCCACTTCATTAAAGGCAAACAATCTGTATATGGGTAGAGAGACATATGGAAACTCACCATGAGAAGCATCATTTGCCATTTAGAGAAAAGAATAGTTATCACTATATTGTGATTTTGGCATTGAGATGCATTAGATGGTAGGGTGTGAAAATGGTAGATTAATACATTGTAATTCATGGATTATATGGTGGTTATGTAGTAGAGCTTGAGACCCTCATTGTCATTTTCCATGGGTTGAGACGATCTTGCATGCTTCCTAAGGAGATAGTTTGAAATATTCCTTTTTAAAATTCTCCGGCAATTTTGCAGTGAAGTATATGTTTTTTGTTTTCGCTTTTTGTAATTCATCTTCTTTTTTTTTAGATGCAATATTTAAAGAAATAAAACTGCCTCAAATTTATTTTGTTTCTTTTTAAATGAAATATTCATAATTCATCATTGCAATGATTGTTTAAATATGTTTTAATAAATCTCAAATGACACAATTAAAAACCCGGTATAAGCTCCACACTACAGGAGTTCCTTATTGGATTGCTGCAATGACTTAAATGTTGCAGCCAGTTTCTGATTTAAATCTACAATTCCTTTATCTCCTGCCTGTGATTCCCTTTTGGCGGTGGATTGGCTTCAGTTTATTCCTTTCTCTAATATTCTCTTGAACTTGGACTGAAGTGGCTGGAAAGGAGTAAAATTGAGCTCCACGTACTCCCTAAGTAGTGTGGCAGACCCAATAAACACAAACAATATTTTATAGAGCTGTCACATTACCCCTTACTCTTTCATTTGGGTCTCTGCTGACTTTTTGACTCCTGCAATCCCTTTATGGATCCTTCTTACAACCTTCCACAACTCCACATTACCATTAGCTAAGAGCTACGATTTCATACCTTGGAGATTCAATTGCTTTTCAAGGCTGGGAATGTGGCCGATGAATTATTTTTGTCTTCTTCCTTTTTAAAACACTTCAGCTGAGCTAGCTGAAGATTCCTTCACCAAGGTGCAATCTCTTATTTTCCTAACAGCCCATTTTATTATTTTAGACATTTGTCTTATATAAAATAATGGTGCACTACCAAAAACACATTCAAAAACTTCAAAACATCCAAGAATCAGCCTATGAGCAGGTGGCGGCCAATCAACCAAGGGTTCCACAATTTAATTAGACCACGACCATACTCTATGTCCCACATAGCTTATTCTCTCCCCTTTGACTTGTACAGCCTGCTATGGAGCCACAGCTGGTACGGCTGGGTATATATACATTTTATTTTTGATTTGTAATATTTGCAACAACTTGTGAAGCCCAAATTTGACCTCCAAATGAAGCCAACAAAATGAACTAAAAGATTTTTTACCTCACCACCATCACCACAATAGGATATGATAACTATTCATTTGAAACTTGGCAGTCTCCCAAGATGACCAAGAAGTATAGAGTGCTCTCAGACAATCTGATATGCACACAAAAAGTACAATTGTACTCATTTTGGCTCCAGGAACTATTTACAACTGTCAAACTACCTTCCTGTTGTGACCTTTTCACACATCGCCCCATTCAAAATGGGGACCCCCTATTTTTTTTGCTCCATTTTGGTTTTTTGGCTTGCGTTTTTGTCTCTCTCTCTCTCT
>VDFB02333546.1:0-12319 GCA_007258455.2 Sequoia sempervirens
CATCGACCTCTTTGATGATAAGTCTGATGACATTGATCTACCAGTGATGGGCACAATGGAAAATGTCGATGTAGCTCAAGATTTTTTGGTGTGGTGGGCAGCTCACCGCCCTGCCCCAATGTTCTCAGTAGATGCCTCCATGGGGATCCCAATCTATAGGGGGTGTTCCACCACATTCACCCAAGAAGAGGTGGAGGTGTTGAGGCAGTGGAGATGAGTAGGAGGAGTAGTGGTAGGAGGAGGGCCATCCAAAG
Source organism: Sequoia sempervirens (assembly GCA_007258455.2). Classification (NCBI taxonomy): domain Eukaryota; kingdom Viridiplantae; phylum Streptophyta; class Pinopsida; order Cupressales; family Cupressaceae; genus Sequoia; species Sequoia sempervirens. Next base: position 255 of record VDFB02333546.1, read on the forward strand.
GAGGTTAGGGCAGCTTCACTAAGGCCAAGTCAACAATAGAGGATGTCCTCTCCTCCACTAGCTACTCTGGTTTCATCAGTACCATGAGGAAGCTCCCGACATTGGTGGTGCATGACTAAGTTCTCCTTTTACCCCTAACCCATTCTATTTGACAGGGGACCCAGGTATGTTAGTTGTTTATACTATTTCATTTAATACTTTTAGTTTTATCTCATGTACATTTATATTATGTTTTGGTTTTAGTATCTATTCATTTTTTGGTACTGATATATATTCTCTTTTTTTGGTTGCAATGGATACTCAGGGATGGACTGGGTTCTTCACCCAGTGCATATCAGAGGTGGCCCATGTCATGCTTATCTAGGGGGCAGTCTTAGACGCATACCAACCAATCTCAATAGGATGTCACATCCACCTCTTCAAGCTGGTAGCCCGCTTGAGGACTTCCTACGAGGAGGAACATGTGGAGATTGTGTAGAGGACTGTTGATGCTACGACACTTTTGGGACAACATGACTAGTTGTAGAGGGAGTTGCAGATGACACTTGCATAGTGATATGTGGCCATGATGAGGGATGATGCTGTCAAGTAGGTGTATGATGCCCTTCATATCCATCTCAATGATCTTGTGAGATAGTCTAAAGTAGTGATCCTGGAAAGTGATCAACAATTGCAGTAGGAGCTCATCCAAGCCCGCATTAGATAGCCTCCCTCTAGGGAGAGATTGGGGGGATGCACGTATCAATTTTTGTGTCACACTCACACCACTCCCAATCCATCTCTACCATGCAGCCCTATCCCCAACCATAGCCGCAACCAGAGCCGGAGGGCTCTGAGAGCCACATGCGTAGGCCATAGAGAGCCTCTTTTTGTATATCATTTTTATAGTCATGATATATATTTGTAGATATTTTTTGTATAGACACTGATATACATATGTAGTATCCACTCATTTTTTGATGACAGTGGAATGATACATGTACATTACTTTTGACACTTATACATATATACATGAGATACCAATTCTGATATTATAACATTGCTTACTTTATGTGTATGCTCCTTACTTTCATGTATGTTGATGCTATGGATTTTATATGTGTATGGATGTATGTTTAAATTATATGCTATCATGATTTAATGAACACACATGGATGCATGTTAATTAAATACAATGATGATCTAATTGCCTAAAAAAATAAAATGTGATGCACAAATACACAACATAGAAAAAAACACATATGTATGTCTCTCACATCATAACATAAAAATTTTCATAATGTGTTAATGAAGGAATATCAACATATGCAATGCTACAACCCTTAGAGAGTGAACACTACACATGCCACATTAGACATTATGTATTGTATCAACAGAGATGCATTGCATTAACAGGCTCTTTTAGAGGTGTCCCATCCATAGATGATAACCCATAGGTTCCCGAGAAATATAGAAAGATGACAATGTAAGGGCCCAACCAATTAGTACTAAATTTTCCCCTTTGATTAGATGATGAATTTACATTTATCTGATTCTCATAGAGAACCAGGCCACCTACCTTGAAAGTCCTAGGAAGTACACTTCGATTGTATTGTCAAGATAATGATCACTGATAATCTTTAAGATGATTGAGGGCCTATAATCAATGTTCATCGAGCATCTCTAGCTAATGCAAACAATTAGTTTGATAAGTTTTGTCATCAATTAACCCTTTAAGGGAAACTTGCAAAGAAAAAATTTGTAACTCTAAAGGAATAATAGCTTTGACACCATACACAAGGTTGTAGGGTGTTGTTCTTGTCACTATACAAACAATTATGTGATAGGCCCATAAAGTGTATGTTAATTGAACATGCCAATCCTTACCATGTTTATTTATTGTTTTGCAAAGAATGAGCTCAAGAGTCTTATTAGACGCTTCCACTTGGCCATTAGATTGAGGATAATATGGTGTAGAAAATATATGTTGAATGTGAAACTTCTCAAGGAATTTATTTACTTCCTTGTTCTTGAACGATGTACCATTATTAGAAACAAGTGTAGAAGGCAATCCAAAATGAGAATTGATGTTGTTTAGAATAAATCTACAAATAGCTTCAATGTTTGTAGATTGAAGTGGGTGGCTTTGACCCACTTCATGAAGTAATCTATAGCAGTAATGATAAAGATACGCCCTTTAGAAGAAGGAGGTGATATTTTTCCAATAATATCCACCCCCCATTTTGAAAAAATCCAAGGGGAGGTCTTGTAACTCTTGTGTAGGATCATGAATAAGACAACTATATTGTGACATTGTAGGCACTTTTTAAACAAAATTGAAGGAATATTGTTCCATCATCTACCAAAAGTACCCCATATGGATCAATTTTCATACTAGGGATTTACCACTAAAGTGTCCACCTCTGAAGACTAAATGGGCTTCCTTAAGGGCAAGGGGTATTTTTGCTTTAGTGAGACATCAAAGTAGAAAGTCATTATAAGATTTCTGATAGAGAACATATGAAAAGATAACATAATGAATTGAAAGCTTTCATATATGAGTGTGATTGTTTTTCATCGCATTATTGGGAAAGTTTCTAGTCTTCAAATAGTTGCAGATGTTATAAAACCATTCTCTTGAGTCTACATGAGCACACAAGAGCATTAGATTCAGGTAGATCAGAAACTACAAGAGATTGAAGGACCTGAACCATGAAGTGGTATTCTTTCATATCTTCGTATGAAGGTACTAGGGAAGTAGAACTTTCCATGGCATCTATGTGTCAATTTTACCTCCTAGGGATGTTGTCTATTGTGAAGGATGAGAGTTGATTAAGCAAGGAAAAATCCAAGTCTTGATACTGAGACAACTTACTTTTCTTAGCCTAATAGGTTCTTGTAATATGATTCAAAATAAGCTCAGAATCACCAAGTATATATAGGTATTTTAATTTTAGCACAATCGTGACACACAAGCCAATAATGAGGGCTTCATACTCAACAATGTTGTTGGTGCAAGGGAAGTTCAATTGAAAGGAGAGAGGGATCAACTTACCTTCAGGTGAGATTAGAACCATGCCTACTTTGTAGCCATTCTAGCACCTCAATTCATCGAAACACATCTTCCACAAAAGTTCATGATTGATCGAAAAGATGTTCTCACTAGGAAACAAGTCCAAACCAAGGAATGAACGGGATTAAGGAGTGTCTACCAATTGATTGGCAACTTCTTGACCCTTTATTGATTTCTGAGTGACAAACTTTATGTCAAACTCAGAAAGCAACATTACCCACTTTGCTAACCTCCTAGCAAGGTTAGCACTAGAGAAAAAATGCTTTAGAAGGTCACTTTTCACAATGACGTGTGTTTCAACATGAAGAAAATAGTGTCTCAACTTTTGTGTTGCAAAGATGAGAGAAAGACATTGTTTCTCCATGGATGAATATCGGATTTCATAATCAACTAGGACATGACTAATGTAGTAGACCACTCTCTTTTTCTCGATATCATCATACTGAGCAAGCAAGGATACCAAAGCATATGGTGATGTGGCAAGGTAAAGAAAACTGGGTCTATCTTGCATAGCCAACATTAGTATAGGAGGATTGACAAAATAAGTTTTTGATTAACTCAAAAGCCTTTTGGCACTTTTCATCCCATACAAAGCAAACATATTTTTTAACAAATGAGTGAAAGGAAGGGTACAATCAACTAATTAAGATATGAACCTATGAATTTCCTGAATCTTCCCTTGTAAACTTTGCAACTCAGTAATATTCCTAGGTGGAGGCATGTTAACAATCACATCGATCTTATTTTTGTTGACCTTAATTCCATGATGAGAGACTATTAATCAAAAAATATTGCCCACATCTACACTGAAGAGACACTCAAGAGGATTAAGCCTCATCTTATAGAGTCAAAGCCTTTCAAAAATAAGATGAAGGTTTTTCACATGATCCTAACAAGTTATAGATTTTTCCAAGATATCATCAACATAGTCTTCTTGAATTTTATGAATGAAGTCATGTAATATTAGGGTCATCACCTATTGGTAAGTTTATCCCACATTCTTTAACCCAAAGGGCATGACCACATAAATAAGGTACCTGGAGGGGTAGTGAAGGTTTTCTTGTACTGATCTTTCAAGTTAATATGGATTTGATTGTAGCCCTAGAAGCCATCCATGAAAGATAATAAGGCATGGTCTATAGTCGATTCCACAATCATATCTATATTAGGTAATAGGTAGTCATCTTTAAGAGAAGCCTTATTAAGATCACAAAAGTCAATGCATATACAAATATGGCTATTTGGTTTACTAATGGAAACAATATTCGAGATCCAAGGGGAGTAGTTGATTGGATGGATAAAGCTTGCTTTCAATAGATTTTATATCTCAATCTTAACCAACATCTTGACCTTTGGATATATCTTTTAGATTTTCTACTTAACCGGCTTGGCATTGGGACATAGAAAAATATTGTGAACCACTATAGACTCATCAATACTATGCATGTCCTCATACATCCAAGCAAAGATATCAGTGTGAGAATGTAGAAGGTTAGAGTTCTCCTTATCTTCCTCAGAAGAAAGGAACTTCCTGATCCTAATCACCTTTTTAGAGGACTTTGGATCCATAGAGACTTCAATAGTAGAACTATGATCTTCAGGATGGGATATTGGAACACCATTATCAACATAAGCTAGAGTGTATTCCTTATCAAGATTCAAGATAGATTCTCCAAAATATGCCTATTTACTCAAGTGATATGGGAATCACCTCTTATGGTGAAAAGGAGGCAAAGAGGAGTAGGCACCTAAGAATTACTCAAGTGCTTCATCTAAAGAGAAAAAATCTAAAGCAACTTTTTTGGCTCATGCCCCATCCTCTATTAATTTAGGATGGACAAAACTAAGTGGTTCAACTAAAATCATATTAACACTCCACCAAGGTTTCTACTTAGATTGTTCAATAGAGAATCCAAAACCTAGATAGTGCTTACAAGGCTTAAACTAGATAGGGACCTAGATTCCTTTCTCAATATGTCCAAGGCCTTATTTCCCGTAGCCATACTGAGAAGAAAGTCTATATCTAAAACCATAATGGGTTTGAAATTTTTTAAAAAGTAGTGGTTCCACATGGAGAACATCATTCCACCAATGGAAATTGAATCCATCCACAAGAGCACAACCATCTCCTTTACTCGATTCATAAATATTAATCTTTTTAGCAAGAGCAGGACTATCCTCCTTAGTAGGGGAGTGACTAGTCTCCTGAATAGGATCACAACTTTCCTTCCCAATGGGAGAATTATTTGATTCTTTATCAGAGGTATTCCAGGTCACCAAAAGTTTTAGCTGATCAGGATTCACTTTTTATTCCCCAATAAAGAATTCAGAGAACTCCAAGGAACCCTAATCATCACCAAGAAATGCATTAGATTTAGAGGTAGAAGTATACTAGGACTTAGGAATTTATTCTTTAGGTGGTTCTTCTTTAGCAATATTCACTTCAAGGACAACCTCCATAGAGGGTATCACCAAGGAGAATTTCATCACATTGGAAGTTAGGGATGGAATAAAATTCTTAAGAGTGGAGACAACCAAATCCCGAACAAAAACCACTAGTTCACAAAGATGAACAGGTTCTGGGTCAACTTTGACTATGACTACTAGATTATTTGCAACAAACTTAAGAGAATGATGTAGAGTGGAGTTACGACACCCATATCATGAATCTAGGGTCTCCCTAGAATAAGATCATAAGGAAAAGGACTAGGCATCACATAAACCAAGGTGGGTAAGGTAACGAGGCCTAGCTACACAAGAAATATTATCATCCTTAGATCTTGTTAGTGAGCATTATCAAACCCATGAATATAAAAAGAAGTAGCTAAAGAAGAAGAATCAACTTTAAGCTTGGGTAATAGATCGATACCACAAATGTTGAGGGTTGAACTGGTGTCGAAGAGGGTATGACTAATACCAATAGTATTAACATTAACTATAATCATTAAAGGATCTACTTATTTTTGCACATCCAGAGGTAGGGGTTCCTACAGGTAGAATGTAATATTTGATGAATCCACAAAAATATGATCCATCAATGCATTAACATCAATTAACCTAGCAAAGGTAGGCAAAAGAATCTTCTACAAGGCTTCCTGAAGCATACCCTAATAAACTAGAGTGGTCTGAAGGAAATCCCAAAATGAGATCTTAGCTAGAGTAACACGAAGTTGCTTGACAAGATCATAATCACCAGGTGCCTTAGTCATAGGTTTAGGTGTTGGAAGAAGACTTGGTTGAGAAGGTAGTAAAGAAGTAGGAATTTGAGTAGGTTGAGATGTAGGAAAAAAAGGTTGTTGATTCAAATTTTGTTTGTTTCTTCTTGTATTATATGTGTGACCAACAACATTATTAGAAATAGAATCCATAGTTTTTGAAAAACTTGAATACATATCTAACGAATCATCCTGATATGAAATTCCACAGACATAATGATCCTTCTTAGGAGAAGGGATGGCCAGAGTCAAGTAAATGATAGGCTTCTGAGGGCTTGGAGAAGCCATAGAAGCCACAAAAGAAGTTTTTTCAGAAGATTTACAGATAAGGGAAGACACTTCCAAGAAATCATCTAGAGCATCATCCAACATATCAAAATCTTCCTGAGGGAAAGCATTATCATAAACCTTGAAACATTGTAAAAAGAGATCCAACATGTTCATGTCAGGTTCACCAAAATGTGAGATAAGGGGGATTTGTTGCTCATGAGTCTCTTTGTTCTCAAAAGAATCCCAAGGAATGAGCTATCCTTATCCACCTCAATACAAGTTGAATGAAGAAATTGCAAAGAAAACATATCTAGATTAATCACCATGAAAGATTGCTTCAAAACTTGAGAGAGGAAAACCTCTAGATTTCTACCTCCAAAAGAAGAGCTCTCGGCCAAAAGACTACATAGTAGATTCAGTACGACAGTGTGGTGCACTAGAGTTCAAATGATGCAGTGGTTTCCTAAGCAATAGAAAGCTCAAGGATTCAAGTAGGCAGACCAAAGATTCACTTTCTAACCTAGATCCAAGGTTTGTTTGATAGAATGAAAAGGTAAAGAGAAAAAACTAAAAGAAAACACAAGGGGAGCTAAGAGGGAGCTTACAAACAATCGGGCGTCCAAATCTTCACTTCGAGCTCTGCTTTAACAACCTACACACAAGATGAATGAGGAAATATGTTGGGGATATATAGGGGTTTGTTGTAGTCAAACCCCCAATTAGGTGCTCCCAGCTCCATGAATAGATAGATAGATAGATAGAGTATCAGAATAGACAAAAGGGAGTGGTGAAAGAAATCCTCACTTCAGGAGGAGAACTCACACCACTGAGTAGTAAATGAATAAAGATATATAATCTATTTTCAAATAGAAGAGAGTGAGAGAGTGTTACCAATAGGCCTTGGCCCCCTCTTGAACACACGAACGCACCATTGAATGCTTGATAGAGAGTTTTGGTTGTTGGAGGGACCTCAATCCAATAGAGCTTCACTAGTAGAAGTGTTGTTGCCAAGAATATGAGAGATTGAGAAGTAAAGTGAAGCTAAAGAGAGATCCTTCAATGAGTGAGAGAAAAAAATGGGTTTTGTTGCATGCAAGGGTGGTAAAGAGCCATTATACTCAAAGGCCTAGCTATAGAGACACATGTCAAGAGCCAAGATTCAAGATTCCCCATTTCAAACTAGAAAAAATGCTAGGATGCTAGCACACTGCGTAGATGTCTGCATGTTGCGTAGGCATCCAAGACAAAAAATTTTGGGAAATGGGTCATCGAGCTATTGTTTCTTCGCCATTGGACCACATGGAGTTGGAATCATGAAATTTTGACCCATGGTGTTTTTTCCATTAATGCATTTAGGTGTCATAAATGTTAGGAAAAGTGCTAAAATGTGAAATTTCCCCTAGGTGCAATTTTGTGACATTACACATATGCTAAGGATAATTGAATAAGAACTTCCTAAGATTTTAAAAAACCCAAAAATTTTGACATGCTTCAAAAAACTTCTCTAGTGATCTTCCCTGGTCTTGAAGAAGACCACTAGTTCAGCCAGGTATATTATGATGATTTATTTAATCAATTACTTGAGAACATTATCTTTGTAGACATCGAAAAATTGTCATTTTATGATACATACATCACAACATTGCATCATTTAGACACATGTATCATGTTTTGCCTAGGTACTTGTAATAAATGTATATTTAATTAAATAAATTTTATTTATTTAATTAAATTCATAATCATTTCCATCCATTCCTCTAATGTTAATTAAATAATTTATATTATTTAATTAATTAAATCATTTCTATTAATTCTTCTAATGTTAATTAAATAATTTGTATTATTTAATTGATGAAATCATAAATCCATCATTAATTAAATAAATCAAATATTTATTTAATTAATAAAATCTTTAAAATATCTTCTCGCTTTCTTTCCAAAATTGAAACTAATGTGCATCTAATTAATTTATTTAATTAGATAGTTCATCAATTATCTTTCTCATCTTTTTCAGGATTTATTTCCTTTGAAAGATAATCAAAATCTTTCTATTTTTTTCACATCTTATCTTATCTTGTTTTAATTCCTTTAAAACAATAAATCAAAATCTTTCTATCTTTCGAAAATCTTATCTCATCTCATTTTTTTTCCTCTTTTGACAAAAATCAAATCATTATCGATCTTATCAAATCTTATCTGCATTAAAATGATCTTATGATCAGGCATGGATCATCATTCGATCGATCTTCATCTTCTCGTCGATGGGTCTTCAATCATCTATCATCGGGGTTGACATTCCTCAAATCGGCCTTGGAAGAGCATGAGTCAATCAACATGTTTGAAAATCGGTTCTTGAGTTTCTTTGTTTACTATTTTTATTTTCATTCTAGTTTGTACTTCATGGTGCTTGATAGGATTTAATGTTTTTATTGTCTTCAATGCATTTAAACTCTTTGGATTATCTACCTATCTACATTTTGGCGCCCACCGTGGGGCCTTGCCCCATTTTTAACATTTATTTGCAGGTTTTATGACAGGATTCGCATTCTGGAATTCAGAATTTTGGCAAATTTTTTCATTTTAGCGCATCTAAGGGTTTTTGTAGTGCATCTAGGGTTTAACAGTGCTTTTACAGGTCTTTCGGTGCATTTAGGAGCTGTTTCGACACATCTAGGGACTGTTTCGGCACTTATAAGGAACAGAATGCCGCATATACTGTTTCATTAAAAAAATTTGTAAAAAAAAAAAATTTAGCGCATCTGAGATTTCTTTTAGTGGCATCTAGGACTTCTTTTAGCGCATCTGGGAATTTTTTTAGAGCATATGAGGTCTGTTTTAGCGCATACACTTCTGTTTCAACATTTTTTTAGTCAATCTTAAAATGGCATAGCTTCATCATTTTTTGGTCTTTTTCAATGCTTTTTTTTTTTATTTGGGGTAGAATTTCATAAGTTATCCAATGGTGTTGGTTTTTATCAATGTTTATAGAGTTAAAGTTCTCAAATTTTCATATATTCTTCAGCACATATGACTTTTGTTCTAACAGATTTTAATTTGTTTCTTTTGTCCTTGTGACTTGTTGGTGAATCATACAGAGCTGGAAAAGTGTTGGAATTAGTCACAACATCAATTTGGAGAGCAAAAATAACCAGGTGCACTCATTTCATCCTTCATCTCTTAATCTTGTTTGTCACATCTTTCAATTTGGGACATAAAATCAAATCTTGTTTGATCACATCATTGCAATTGGTTTAAAAAAAATCTTGTCTTCAATCACACTTCAAAAATTGGGTCTAAAATTAATCATTGTCTTCCATCACATCTTGATTTGGGGATAAAAAGAACAAGTGTTTGAATTTTTTTATAAACATTGCAATTTTTTTAAGGGAAATTAATCATTGTGAGTGTGAATCAAGTGTGTGTGTGATCACAAACACCTCACTTGGTTTGCTTTTGTCAAACCCTTTCTAGGAGGCCTGCTAGGGGATTTCATCACCCCTAGGGACGACCTCAATCGAAGTGTGAATCGAAAGACACGCTTGTTTGGAAGTTAAAATTTTTGTCACTCTTGGCTAAGCCCCAAAGAACTTTATACCTTTGGGAAGTGAAGGTGAAGGGTGGGTTACCCCTTTCTCCCAGCTGTGTGGCAAGATTTTTCTTTCAAATCATCCTTAGTCAACCTTGTGCAGACTAGCTTGAGACCTAATTGGCCATACCCCACTTGACTAGTCATAGGGCTTGTTGATGTGTCTTCCATGTGTGCTTGTTTAATAATCATTATTACATTATTCAAATTTCAAAATTCAAACTTGCTTATGTGTCTTGCGTGAGTGATTTATGGTTGTACATGTGTGATTCATTTAAACATTGTCCAATCAAGCTAAAAACCAAACACATAAAGTCACTCTACACATTCTTCCAACACATTCATATCCAATCACCATCAACCCTAATCAATCCAAGTCTTCCAATCTAATCATTCCACATCATCACTATCACCAACCTAGTCCTAGTCACCAATTATCAAAATGGTCATAATCATAAACAAGCCCAAATTCATAATCCAAGGGGGCACAACTAAGAATTCCTTTGATGGAAATATGAATGTAACCTCTTCTCCAAAAACAACATCATCCAAATTCAATATTTTTGAATTTTTTGAGAAGCCCAAATCTAAGCCATCAAATAAAATTGACCAATCTAATCCATCCACTTCTTCACATGCCAATGCCACATCAACACATCCATCAATATCACTGGAAGAACATAGGAGCCCAAGTCTACCTTGGCAAAAAAATCAAGAGCCTTTAAGTCTTAATGCCACTTTTGACAAGGGAAATACCAATCTAGCATATGCACCCTATAACTTTATCATACCATCATCCAATCAAAATCAAAACCCTAAGCCAACACCTTCCACCTCTACACCTCCAAAGGATGTGACCCAAGGGCTACGAGCAAGGAATCAACTATCGCCATGTCATTCAACACGTATACCTGAACATACAAAAGAATCCTCAAACATCATGCCAAGTCCTTCAAGCCAACCATGTCATCCACAACCCCTTGAGCCAATTCCAGAGTCTCCCCTCGTAAGTCCAAGTCACCCTCTATCATGCTCCTATATTGTTGACCATCAAGAATATGACAAGTCTCTCCATGAGAAATCCCCTTCCACCTCCATTCCAATAAGTCATGAGGTATTTCAAGAGCACAATCCTAAACATGTGGAAACATTACCCCCTCATCCACATAAAGATCAACACCCTCCCAATGATCCCATTCATAACATACCTAATATTGTTCATGATCAACCTTCCATCTTTGATCAAGACCCCTTTTATGATCAAGAAGACCATGATGATCCTCTTAGCCAACTTTATGCATTCCATGGTCAAGAGCCTATCACTTCACCTATCCATGAGCAAGAAACATCCCTTACTCCTATCTACCCCCTACCTAGTCCTATCCATGATCTATTAACATCCACTTCCTTTGATGAGACATATGCCTCCCAAGCACACATAGAAGATCAAACAAATACATTGGATCTAAGTGAACACAATGCTAATCAAGATCCTAATGGTCCTCCATCACCCACTATCGACCCCATTGCAAGTCCTCCATCATATCCTGATGGTCTTTCCACCCTCATTCATGAATGTTCCTCCTTAGAACAAAAAAAACCATTATCTTCCCTTGCTTCATCTTCTCCATCCAATAAGGAACTCATGTCTAGTGTTCCACCTACACCTAGTCTCATTGTCCATTGCACACTCCAAAACATGAACCACCAAGATAAAGGTCTAGACCTTCATGAACAAGATATTTTGGAGCCCGTCCATGTCAAAGTTCCTCCACGCTCTTATGGCCTTGGACCTACACCCCAAGGACAACAACCTAAAGATGTCGGTACTTCCTCCATGCATCCTAAGTCCACCTCCTTTCCATCCGTAAAGAGCCCTATTGTATCCTAAAAGAGCTTATATATTTCCATCCACCCCTCCATCATCCTACAAATGCAAAGC
>VDFB02333547.1:0-47536 GCA_007258455.2 Sequoia sempervirens
TTATTTAAAAAATCCAGACAAATATAAGGTTTGATATCAAGCTTTTCATTTTTATCATCCATTTAGAGTGAATTTATTGCTTTCATAGAAACAGAGAATTTGTCATCATGTCAATGGTTCTTTTAAATACAACAGCAGGGTTTGTTAATACTATGTTCTAATATCTAGTTTAGGTGACCTTTGCTATTAATAAATTTTGTTGGATAAATGCAGTCTGTGTCAGCATTTGCACCTATTTCCAATCCCATTGACTGCCCATGGGGTCAGAAGGCTTTCTCGAATTACTTGGGCAATGACAAATCCAGCTGGGAGGTGAGCTGTTATTCTAATGTCTTAAAATTGACCCACTTTCTGAAATTTTCTGGTCAGTATGTTGCAAAGGGTGAACAAAATTGTTTGTACTGAAACTTTTGTGCTCACTTCTTGTTTGTTATACAGGAATATGATGCAACTTATCTAGTGAAGAAATGCAATAAATTATCAACTACTATCCTGATTGATCAGGTAATCATGCACATCCTTCTATAATATATTATAAAATGATTTAATTGACAAAATAAAATGGCATGGTAGATTACTATGAATGTCTCCTCATTAGACAGATGCTTTCAAGAAATTTGACATATATTTAATATGAATGTCTCCTCATTGGACAGAGGATTTCAAGTACACGTCAAATTACTTGAAAGCCTCTGTCTAATGAGGAGACATTCTTATTAAATCTACCAAGCCATTTTATTTTGTCACCTAATTAAATCATTTTCATAGGGGTTTCCTTAAATTTTAATTTTGGACTTCTCCTAATGGTTCTATTCTTGTACATTTGTTACCTTGAAATATTCATTTCAGTATGTTCAGCCTTTTCTATCATTGGTCAGCCCCAGAACTTTGCCTCGAAGGTTTTTTTTTAGACACTTTTATGTTTTATTTGTGAATGGGTCACTATCTTTACTATGACAAATAAATAACTTATAATGAATTGGTTGGAGTCCTAAGCTAGCCAGCTAAAGTTGTCTAGCAGAAGAACTAGCAAAAAATGTAAAAAGATGATTCCATGTTGGAGGGCACAATTTCACTGTTGATCAGAGTTCAAATCTTTTTAGTGCTTTGGAAAGCTTTTACTCATGTTCAAGATCAACCCAAATGGATCCAAATTTGTACAAAACAATTTTTTTGAATGGAATATATTGATCACCAAAATCACATGCTCTGAATGGATTCAAATTTCGACAAAACAAAAATTTAGAAAATTTCAATTTTTTGGTTTCCATGAATTTCATGTCATGAAAAATTTCCTTAACTTCTTTGGGGAATGCTTGCCACTTGGATTTTCAGATTCTAAGGCAGATGTCTTCAATTTCTAATTTTAGACTTTATTTCTTACTAAAAACAGCTATTAAAGGAATTGTCATTTGAATGTAAAAAGAAAAATGTTGTAGCTTCACATCTCTTCTCAAAGATTGCCACCTTTTTGTAAGCACGTTGGTAAGGACTGCAATGAAGAAATCAAAATGAGAAAGCAATGAGATGCTACACAATGTGTGTAGGCCAAATTATTTATTATATCAAATGGAGGTTACAAAGTAGTTATAACATAAATTTATAATGGCAATGTTTATGAGAATGTTATATCAACATTTTTATTATATATGTTTATATAAACTTGCAATTATTATTTAATAGCTCCCCATAATGACTAAATTGAAACAACCCAAGTGTCCTGAAATTTGACAAACAAAACAGTTTTAAGCTTTTCAATGGCCGTTAGCCTATTTCTGGAGTCCCGAAGGCTAACGGAGGAGTTAAGGGGATTCCAGGTTCCTTAGAGGATTCGTGTTAGTATTCCTAGAAGAATATTTTGATGTTGCTAGTAAGCTTTTGTGGGTTATTTTTTGGTCCTTGGTGGGCAGTATTGCTATTTTTAGTAACTTACTATTTTTAGTAAGTTCTAGTGCATCTCAATTTGGTCTTTGGACTCACTATTTTTAGCAATTTCCTATTTTTAGTAAGTGCTATTTTTGGGCACTTGGTCTTGGCAGTAGTACAGTGCAAGGTTTACAGCTTCAATGGGGGTGAATTCAATTGCTTTTGGAGTAATATCTATCTGCCTTTGCTTTAATCTTTTAAAACGTAATTTCATGACTTAAGTTATAGTTCAATTTTGACCCCCTTGTGCTCAACGCCTAGGGAAAAGGGTCACTTAAGGTGTTTTAAAAGGTAAAACAATATTTCCTAAGTTGGCCGCCTAGATGGAGGAATAAAGGGAAAATAAAATAAATATAATATTTCTTGGAGAGGGGCGTCCCATTTTGGAGGGAAAAGGAGTTTGAAAATTGGTGCCCTAACTTTTATATAAACTCACCATGGAGCTCTCATTTGGTATGCTGATTTTGAGATAACGAAGTGCTATTAAAATTTGGATTGAATCCTTTGGGCTTTGGGGACGAAAACCCTCAAGGTGGCTCTAGTTTCAGAGTTGAGAGATACTCCCTAGTTGGACATTGGTGTGGCTTCATTGCAGGAGTCACCATTGGAGTTATTGGTGCAGATTTCCAGTTTGCTTTCAGTCATGGATTGTTTTGATGTTTTCTAGCTATATATTTTGGTGTGCTCTTGAGTTGTTTGGAGTTGCAGAATTTTTGGAGTGAATTTTCAGACTATTCTTCCAGCTGTTAGTCGTACCATTCCTAGCCCAGTTGTACCACCTTTTTGTTCATTCTGTTATGGATGTCAGTGATATCATTCAGGGTGTTGGCCTATTCTCTTCCTAGGCCTTGGGCGATGTGTTTTGCTAAGTTTCAGAATTTTTAATGAGGTTTGAATTTTATAGAGCTGGTCGCCCTCCTTGCTGGGCCGTACACTTTGTGTTGAAGGGGACTTGTTGGTTGCTGAGGTTTTTCACCCATGTTTGCTGCATTGTTTGCCCTCATGATGGCGTCTAGGCTTCATTAGGCTATTGCTGATGGTCATATGGTGATCTTGGGTGATTTGGAGTGCATCCTAGGGAGTTGTACCATGTGCTATGCTTGCTGGTTTGGCGTATCAGACTACTGCAACAGTGTTATTAGACCTGCAACTTCATATCAGACTGCTGCAACAACATATCAGACTGCTGCAACAACATATCAGACCTGATTTTTCTTCATTTTCTCATGTTTTATGATGTATACTTGCTAACATGTTGCAGGGTTAGTTTATTGGCTCAATGGGTTGTCATATGTTGGTGATTGTTTTTCATGTTTTAGTCATACATTGCAGCTATATAACAAAGTTGTAATTGTTAGTATCATTTTGATTTGAGCTCACATTGTAACACTGATTTGGTAGTACCATTAAGTGATTTTAGCTTCTATTTGGTTTTGATACTAACTCCACTGAATAAGGGGCATCTCTATTTGTTCCACTAAACAAGTGGTTGATTTCATATCCCACTGAAGAAGTGGGTGCTAGTACTTACCCCACTGCAAAGTGGTCTTTGTTACACTCACCGCTGAAAAGCGGAAGATTTCTTATTTTCAGTTGCTCTCTCACCCCACTGAACAAGTGGTTTCTTTTAGCATTGCAATGTAAGCCTTGCCACTGTATGCTCTCACCTTGCCCACATCGGGATCTGAGTGATTAGAAAGTGGAAGGTAATTGATTACAGTTGATTATCTTTATTTATTATGTTATACTTGCAATGTAATCCCTTGTCACTGTATGCTCTCACCTTGCCCACATTGGGATCTGGGTGATCAAAAAGTGGAAGGCTGTTTATTTTAGTTGCTTATCATTGTTATTTTGGTAATGCTAACAACTACAAAAATCAAATTTTTTTGTGGTGAATATTACATTATTAGATCAGCAAACTGCTCCTGAGATGTGCACTAATGAACAAAAATGTCATCAAGATCAACCAGTTGCAAATGTAGCAATGATGAATCTCAATGTGTTTTGTGTGAGCAAATATTAGAATGATATTAATTATTGCTATAACAAGTGGTATATTTAGTCATTATTTCTAGTTTAGATTTGGGTTTGGGTTCAGGTAAGGGGGGGGGAGGGGTTGGGATGTGGATTTGTCAATTTTTTTTTGTTGGGTTTGTTTTGAGTTTGTCCATACAAAAAAAATCTATAAAAATGATATTTGTGTGTGTGTGTGTACATATTTGATGTGTTAAAAAAATTTAAGTTTAATATATTGATATAATAAACATAACAACCATAAAGTTTTATGAATTTATAAATATCAAATGGACGTCAATGTTAAAAGCGGTGATGCCCTTTTATGGACACTTAAAACATGTTAACATTTGTATCGATTTTAGTAGAATTTCCTAAAGTGGCTTAAATTACTCTCGTCTATACAATGTACATGCACTCCAAGATCTTGGGAATGAATCTATACCTTACACTATATGGTTATTTGAGCTCCTTTAATAAATGTCGTTTTTTCGTAATGTGAAGCTAGTAATAACTGCTTTCAAGAGAAATGTAGCACTTGTGATAGTCATTCTTTTGTTGCCATTCATTTCCCTGAGCAGTGTGCTTCAGATGTGGTGGACACAATTGATAGCTTTTGCCATTTGAGGCCTCAAAAGTAGCCTTTCAAGCATAGGATGAAGGTGGACAAAGATAAGAGAAACTTGTTAAAGTGAGATGACCCTCCACACAACATCTCTCTTAAGTTGGATTACCAAAAACACAATTGTAGGCATATGTAGACATTGGAGTAGAGAAGTGTTGTTGTACTTTCACTTCGCATCCTTTGAGCCTATGTAGACAAGAAACCTTGTATATGACAACATGGGCATCAAATGAAAAATATTAAAAAAAGTGATTTCTTTGAGTAGGTTTGCTTTGGGTGCCATTAGATTCTTTTGGATTTGTCACAGGTTCATCCACGATGAACCCATAGTCTTTTGTATTGACCTTGGTGGAATCCCTTGGCAAATCAGTTTTGAATTTGAACTAGGTTGGAATAGGAATTGGATCCGAGGTTTGCAATGTACAAATCAGCTGCATAGGCTTTAGTTATAATTATGTAATCACCATTTGTTGTAACTGGTCTCTATTGAGTTTGTAACTACTTTCTATTTTTAGACTATTATCAATAATATAAAGTCGTGCTCTCTTTGAATGAACATGCCAATTTCTCCCAATTTCATTTCCTCAATTTTACCAATATTGGTATAGGATCTAGATGGCATTAAGGAAGCTTTGAAGTGTACACAAGGTACAATGGTTGTGGAGGTCAAGAAGAGAGAAATTGTGAGGTCATCATCATGTTGGAAGAATAAATTGCAAGCAACAAAGGCCAACATGAGTTTGCAAATTGTGATATGTAGAGGTTGTAATTTATATTGGAAGGGTTGTGGATTGCAAGTAAAGTCTTGGCATAGGTAAAGAACGTTCAAAACAATTAAGTTGTAGATTGTGTTTGAAGCTATAAAGTTCACAAGTTTGGAAGGGCACAAAAAAATCCTAAGTTATAGGTAGAAGAAGAGAAGGAAATTTGCGAAGAGTTTCTAGTTTAGAAGTCATGGAGGAATGAATTGTGACTAGAAAGAAGGAAAATCGTGCAAGTTGAGTAAAAACAAGGTGGTGGCTAGGGCATGATTGTGGGTAGGGCACAATCATGGGTAGGACACGATCGTGGGTAGGGGACGGTCGTGGGTAGGGGACAATTGTGGGTAGGGCTTGATTGTGGGTAGGGCACGGGCAGTGCAGATTGTGGCTAGGGCATCGTCATGGCTAGGGCACAACAATTGTTGCAAAGGTCACGAGCAAAATGCAAGTTTAAGACCACACTCATCATTCGCAAGAGGTTGCTGAATTTGCTGAAATTTTGTGGCTAGGGCACAACTCCTATTGCAATGGTTGAGTAAAATGCAAGTATAATGCTGCACTAATAATTTTCAAAAGCTTGCTGAATTTTGCTGAAATTCATGGGCTTCTTTATCAATTTTGTAATATAAAGGTCATTTGGGTTTTGGGTTTTCTATTTTCCCCATGATAGTAGTTTGAAACTTAATATTTTTGAAAGGGTAGTTTATTTTTGAATTCTAGGTATGAAAAAATTGAAAGGGTTTTTGAAAAGTTTTGTTAGGTTTGTAAGGATTTGGGTCTGTTAATTCATAAACTTGGGGCTGCTATGCTACACATTGGTATGCAATGTATGGATTTAAGATGAGATGCCTCAAACCATAGTTTACATACTCGGAATCGGAGAGTACTCGGCAAGCCCAAAATTTTTGACTCGGAAAATACTCGGCAATGACTCGGAAAATACTCGGCAAATACTCGGCAATTTAAAAGTAGCAAAATTTCTTTAAAAAAAAATATAATAATTATTAACTATTAATTATAATAATTTTATATATGTATTTAATAGTTTTGTTAAAGAATATAATATATAATAATAATAAGTAGTATAATTATTTTATTCATAATTTATTTTTTATTATATAAAAATTTAAAATATATATTATATATTAATTATGCTAATATATACTTAACTATGATGTCATAATTTTAAAACCTAAATGTGCTCATTTGTATTATATTAAAAATATAATAATAATTAACTATTAGTTAAATAATTTTATGTATGTATTTAATAGTTTTGTTAAAAACTATAATATATAATATTAATAAGTGATATAATTATATTATTTATAATTTATTTTTTATTATATAAAATATACATTATATAATAATTAAGCTAATCTTAAATCTATACTGTTAAAACCTAAATGTGCTCGTTATTAGGATCTTGGCCGTAATTTTCATTTTAATAAACATACTCTAAAGCGCTCGTCGAAAATTTCGAAACCCTACTTTCAGGCTGTAGCGGAAACCAGGTTAATACCAGCGATGAAGAGTTTGGAGGAGGAGAAACCAAGAGCGGCGACGAAAGCAGGCAATAAACAGCTCTAAAACAGACGAAATGGCGGCAAAAAAGAAGAAAAAAAATGTAGAAACGCGAGAATAAAAACGAACATAGAAAAAACGCATGAAAACCCTGAAATATCCGCGCGAAAATGAGGGCAAAATTCAGCGATTAAAACTACTGTCGCATTTGGCGAGTAAAGGCAGAAAATAATCGTTTGGCTTAAAATCTGGCGATTAATCATCCACTCGGAAAATACTCGGCGATTATGTAATCTATGCCTCAAACTACTTCTATTGGCTGCCTATGTCTTTTACATTAAAGGATAAAACAAAAACATCTCAAATGCAGAAAAGAATTTGCGTCACACAAAATATATGCAACACTCCATCTCAGCAAAAAACTCCTAGAAGAGTGATCTATGCTCCTCATGTCGCTAATCCACAGTTTTACATGTGTATACATTACCTCATGGGGTTTTACAACCTCCAAGTTTTTGAGACAAGGATGGCAGAGGATGACGGGACATGTTTTCGGTATGGGGGTACTTTTTGGCCATTTTATAGGGGACAATAGAGGACAGCTATTAAAAAATAGGGAAATTTTTAAAAATATAGAGAATTTTTACATATCATTACATTGATAAAGCATTCATCATAGACATTATAGAAGCTTAATACATAACATTAGACTTGAGTTGAGATTTCACATGAGAACTGAAAAACATATTAACAAAATTTAAATGCTTTCATTGTCAATGTGCATACATATTATATACGAATTATAACAAAACGCCCAAAGGCTGCAAGTTTCGACTATAAAATGACAAAAACATAGAAAATATATGGCTGTCCCTAGTCTAAATCAGCAGATGCAACTAGTAGATTGTATCAAAATCAGAGCTCAAGTTTGAGTCACTGCTAGTATAAGGGGCTGCCTTAGGCAATGGAACCCCGACTAATCCCTCTTGTGTCTCCTCCTTTTCAATTTGTATAGCATCTTCGGGATCAAGGTCCCAATGTAAGGTTAGAGTTTGATGATATTCAAGATTTTCTTGATCTTGTAGCCGCAAAGAACTATGTATGGCCACCAATTTCTCCGATCATCTAGAGGTAAGATTGTTCTTCTTAACTAATTGGATGAAGCTATATGTGGACCAATTCCTCCCTACAGGAGAGGAATTGGTAACCTTTGAAAGAAGACGAATGGAAAGTACCCTCAACTCTAGTGCATCCTTGCCATGCCATATCCACCATCCAATAGGGTTGGGTTGTGCTAATGTAGCTCTACTCGACCTTGCCTCTGGTTTGTTGAAGGTTGGACCATAGAAATTGATAAATGCAAGCCACCATGTGCAAAGTAAAGCAGATTCCTCTTCAATATACATTTTTGAAGGGCCTTCATGAGCCCTTCTTTCACCTCTTCATCATGAGATGGAGGCACTCTTCTAGGCTTAGCAACATACCATTTGGGATTTAGAGCTTAGGCTGCCATATGAAGTGTGGTGTTCATAGTGTTCCACTATTGCATCACAATGGGCCTAAGATGCTCTTTGTAAAATCCCAAAGTAGGGTCCTTGCTATGAATTGCTTGCTTCATCTACCCAAGCATGCTATCAAAGGTCTCATAAATATCTCCAAGGCTAGGAGAGTTAGTATCAACATATCTTCTTAATCCCACAATAGGCTCAATGAAGGAGAAAACATATCTGCAAGTGCAAACAAGTTACAAAAATTATAATCTTTAAAAAGAATGAAAATATTTTACAAGTTAAAAACATTAATAAATTAACATTTAAAAAATTAAATGATAAAATCAACAATTTTATTACCTCATTGTGGACCACCAATCATCAAGGATTTTTTGTTTCATACTTCTTCCTTTTGGTGTGCTTGCCATTGAGCATCTACCCCACTTTGAATTGACCACCATTAATTGTAAAACCTCCTTGACGTCAAACATCCTTTCTAACAAAATGAAATAGTTGTCATATCTAGTGTCCACGGGCTTGAGGAATTCCTTCCTTGAAAAAGTCTTGAACAAAGCAAGTGAAGTGTGATGTTTGCAAATGAACATCTGAACATCTTTGGCCATTGACACCATTGCCTTCACCCAATCTATCTTCCCAATGTCCTTCAAGGTATTGTTCAATGCATGAACACAACATGAGGTTCAAAAAATGTGCTCATAAGCACCCTCTAATATCAAGCTAGTTAACTTGCACAAACGGGCTGAATTGATTACTACTTGTACAACATTAAAGGCTCCAACCTCTTGTATGGCATTTGTCAAAATTTGAAATTGGAAGTTTGCATCCTTCCTTTTCCTCAAATAATCAATAGTTCCAATAAAATAAGAGCCATCTGAATTTGTGACAATGATATTGAGGATACCAAGCAAGTAGAAAACAGATACAAGAATGAGAGGATTTGAGCGGCGGGAGAAGTGAATACGAGAATGAAAGCAAGACAAATTGATTGCCCCCGCTGACATAGAATACCAATCCAGAGGAATGTGAATGTGAATGCTAAAGATGAGGTTGTAGGCTGCGGAAGAGGTGTATCGACAAGGAAAAACACCAAGACCAACTCAAAAACTCCCGAAAGAGTCCGCATGCCTTCTTCTTGAATGTTTCATTCAAGAAATGTGGCCAGCGTGTTGAAAGTTGCCGCTTCAACTTAAGCGGATCTCCTCAACTCAAATTCACGCCATTTAAAAAATATTCAAATGTTTTACATATTTATATAATTTCATTTTATATTACAAAAATGCGTTAAAAGGAGAATGATGACATATATTACTTAAATTGACTTGTTTTCTTATAATTTAATTTATATGATTTATAGCCAAGGTTATGACTTCAATTTAGCTATCTTACATCGACTCAAGGCGTGATGATAATTTGATCCTTTATTAACTACAACCTCTCCTTGATGATATTTCCCTTTCCCTCGAGGTGTTGACTCTCCTGCAACCACTTGACAAAAAGAATTAGGGTTAGATTGTTCTCGACTTATATATATTTAAATATAAACTCATGAACACATTCGTTTACGCGTATATAAGAAAATCATTCATATTTGCAGTTACAACATTGAAATTAAAATTCTTTTCCCAATTTCACATTCTCATGAAAGGTAGTTAATCACAACTAACATAACGATCATAATTTCATTGCCATAATCATGTTCAAGACAGAAGGGATGTAACACCTCCCCCCCATGAAATCCAATATCCATGTAGGCAATTACACACTAGGCTACGAACTCTCTAATGGAATTCCTTTCTTTCTTGCCTCCCCCTCCATATGCAATCTAGTTGCCTCAATCTTCTCAGCTGGAGTTATTTTTTCACAACATTTCACCTCTTGACCACCTATCCATAAAAGATGACAATAAACTCTCATATAGCTGCCCCTATATTCTTTTTTGTACAAATGGCAATGCCATACTCTACTCTCCTTTGACTTTTTTTCTTATCCTTATCAATTCATGATGCAAATTGTAATAGAGGTTTCTTGGGGTTAAATAGGCCTTTTGCATAGGTTTTGAGGAGTTTAGAAGGACATTCAAATGGGTTTGAACTTGCTGGCCCAGCTACACTTCCACTCCCTTAAGAACCCCTAGTGGCTGCCATACTTCTATGAGTTCTAGGTCTTCTTCTTTCTCGCATTTGAACTTTAACCTCCTCACTATCACTACTCTCATTGCTGCTCATGATTTTTTTTGGTCAAGAATTTAAAAGAGAGCTGCAAGTTCAAATAAAATAAAAAATAAACTCACAATGTCCTCTCTATGTGTAAAAAAATTTAAAAAAACTTGAAAAAATGCAAAACAAATTGAAAAATCAAATGTAAAATGAAGAACTTACCTCTAATGTAGTGGATTTGATGCCCTAGTCTCCTTTTTCAACTGCTGTTCTTTCCTCTTTCAACTACTGCTCTTCTCTTGCTTCTCTTCGACACAAGTTCGCAAATGTCAAAATGAGATGGTTTTTTTCTTTTTGGTTGTTTTGATGGATGAATTAGGTTTAGTTGTTTGAAGCATAGAAGCATAAATCTGCAAAAAATTGCAAAAATCGTGTTTGAAAAAAATTGCACTGCTGTCGATTTTTTCCATAAAAAAATCCCGATTTTTTGGGTTGCGTTGACCTTGCAAAAAATCGTTGAAAATCTAGTTTAAATTGTGATTTAAATCTCCAAAAAATCATCAAAAAAAAGGTGGAAAATCGGAAACCCTAAAACACACGAAAACACCCAAAAAATGCGTTTTTTAATTACTAATAGGTTCACGCTAGTCGTTGTTTTCACAAATCGAAGTTGCCTTCACACAAAGTCACAACACGAGAAGCTTATTCAAGTGTTGCGACTGGAGATTTGTGGAGTTTTTAGCACTCGACTGTCTGCATAATTTTCACGCGAAGTCACCAGGTTCTTTTCTATTCATTTCTTTTAAAACTATCAATGACTGCATATGGTTTTCAATCTTTTTTAAAACTTAAAAAATTGATGCCTCAACTTGTGTGTCTGCCTGTGTGTTATGGTTGAATGTGTGAATGCCTTAGCCTGTGTGTGTCCGCCTGCCTCTGTTATGGGTTAAATGCGTGAATGCCGTGGTTGAATTGTAGAAGCTCGTGTAACTTTGACTTGAAATCGTAGACCTACAGAAACTTGCGTCCATCTATCCGCTCTCCTCTTTCTGCGTCCATCTATCTGCTCTCCTCTTTGCGATTCAAAGCTGCCATGGGCTGTAGAAGACATAGATAAAATTTAAGAACTTAGATAAACCAAATATTTAATCTTTTTTATTTTATCTTGAAGTTAAGATAAAAGTTAATAAAGTTTATGCTTTTAAATTTTTAACTTTAAAAAAAATTAATTTAGCGTCTCTTTTATTTTAAAAGTTATTTTTATGCTTTTAGTTTTAAAATAAAATTTATTATTTTAATTTTAATTTTAGAGTTACAAATAAAAAATATATATTTGTTTTAAATTTTTAATGCTTGTTTAAAATAAAATTTACTAATTGTTTTATTTTATTTTGTAAATAATTTATTTTAATAGAATATTAAAAATAAAATTCATTGTTTTTATTCTATTGTTGAAATTAAAAATAGAAATATGTTAAATTTTATTAGTATGCAAATAAATAGAATTTAGTATTTTTTTATTATGTTAAAATATGTTAATAAATAGAATTTAGTATTTTTTAATATGTTGAAATATGTTAATAAATAGATTTAAAAAAAAATTATTTAGTATTTTTTATTATGTTAAAATATGTTAATAGTATTTTGGCAATGTTAAACTTTTTTGATAATTTTGTGGATATATTGCTTATATTTAATTGCTTATATGAAATTGACTGGCTTAATTTGAGATTTCCTTTCCAAGTTTTTGATTAGTCACACACTCATACATTGGCGGCATTTTCACTTTTTGATCTTTATTCATGCCCTCAAAGTTCAGACTTTCTTGTGCCCTCTGATGGCAAAGTAGACTGAATAAAAATGTTTATTGTAGATTTGATCATAATGCCACATCCAAAAGACTTTGCATGGACACATTGTACTTCAGTTTCGGGTACAACGAAGGTTAAATGCAACTGGTGTAAGAATGAAATCAATGGGGGCATTTATCGTTTCGAATGGCACTTGGCAAAGGAGCCAAGAAATAACAACACTCCTTGTATAGCATGCCCTGCAGATGTCACACACTAGGCACACCAGGCTCTTCATGCGATTCCTGAGAACAAGGCAAAAAAGGCAAGAACCAGGATTGAAATAGGTTCTAATTCTACAAATACCTGAGGGAATCAGGGTCAGGATGATGGTGCAAGTGAGTTTTTGAGGGAATCAGGGTCAACACCTTCTTCTACAGCGCGTGGCCCAAACACAGGTGGAGGAAACATTAATGCTTTCTTTGCACCTCGTACTACACCAGGATCACAAACCACTTTGGAGAGTACAGGATGGAGGAAGAATGTCCATGAACAAGCAAGGAAGGCAATTGGAAAATTTTGGTACTACTCTAGCTTGCCATTTCATGTTGCTAGATCACCATATTGGCAAGGTATGGTGGATGCTATTGCAGCTGCGTGTCCTGAGTTCAAAGCCCCATCTTGCGAGAGATTGAGCCTTGGTATGCTCAATGATGCAGTACAGGATGTTAAAGATGTTGTTACAGAGCATAAAATAGAGTGGGAAAAGACTGGTTGCACCATAATGTCTGATGGATGGACAAACAAAAGGAATCAAACCCTCATCAACTTCCTTGTCTCTTGTGAGATTGGCACTATATTTCTGAAATCCCTGGATGTATTGGATACTATCAAATTTGTAGTTGCATTGTTTGAGATGTATGATCTTGTGGTAATAGAAGTTGGGCCACAAAATTTGGTTCAATTTATTACAGACAATGCTGCAACTTGTGTAGCTGCTGGTAGACTCTTGACAGACAAATACCCCTCTATATTTTTTACCCCATGCACAACACATTGCCTTGATCTAACCCATGAGGACATTAGAAAACTTGAATGGGTTAAGGAGGTATTGCAAAAGGCCCGCAGGGTTACAAAATTTATTTATAATCACACAAGGGTTTTGTGTATGATGCGTACTTTCACAGAGGGCAAGGAGCTAGTTCAACCAGGGGTGACAAGATTTGCAACACATTTCCTTGCACTATAGACTCTATGCCAACAAAAAATGAATTTGAAACAAATGTTTGTTTCAAATGAGTGGGAGGAGTCTGGCTTCACAAATCTAGTAGAAGGCATAGCAATGGCAGGCTATATGTACTTTTCTAGTTTTTGGGATGCAGCTGAACAAGTTGTAGAGTTTTCAGAACCTCTAGTAAAAGTCTTAAGACTAGTGGATCGGGATAAATCCCCCATGGGTTATTTGTATGAGGCCATGGATAGGGCCAAGGAGGTGATGAGGGGTAGGATGCAAAATGATAGGGATAGGTATATGTTGTTATGGGACATAATTAATAGAAGATGGGATCAACAGATGCATTCTTCTCTCCATGCTACAGGATATTATCTTAATCCAAGTTTGTTCTATGACTCTTCATTTAGACGTGATGATGGTGAAGTAACACAGAGCTTGTGCATGTGCATGGAAAAATGTTTACCAGAGAACAATTATAGGCAGCTATGGGAGAGTTAGCAACGTACAAGCAAGCAAGGGGTTTTCTCTCATCCATAGCCGCCATCGAAGGCAGAGATACCTTGCTACTAGGTAGACTCTATAAACATGTGACAGTCTCTTTATTTTGTGGACATGATCATTAAGTGTTAAGATTATTTTAAGATATTCTTACATGATATCATCTCCATGTAATGTATTTTTGCAGCACAATGGTGGGATTATTTTGGTCATGAAACCAAAAACCTTAGATGGATGGCGAGATGCATTTTGAGCCAGTCATGTAGTTCATCCGCTTGTGAGCGTAATTGGAGTGTTTTTGAACACATACACTCCAAGAAACGCAACCGGCTAACACAAGAATGGATGAGTGACTTGGTGTTTGTTCACCACAACCTCCGCTTGAAGTTGAAGAAAGCTCAAAGTTAGACTTTCAATATACTTGCAGTTAGTTGAAATTGTATTCATTATCTTTTTCACTAGTAAGGCCAAGACTAATTTCTACATGGGCTGCAACATATACTGTTGAGGATGACGAGCCAATTGACCTTGATGAGATTGATCCAGAGAATGAATGGATTGCTGCTGATGAATATCCTTATGCGCCTGAGGATATCAATATATTAGAAGAGGCTGAAGTGCCTGGTCACATGTTTGAACATTTGGTTAGAAGCACTAGAGTAGGGGCTTCATCATCAAGACCTGCTACCCTCTAGCGTAGTTGTCATTGGCTACATTTTATTTTTCTAACTTTGTACTTAGATTAGAGGTTGACTTTGTACAAAGTTACACACTATAATGTAATTGACATTTTGCCATATGTCAACATCTACTTTTATTTATGAAGTATATTTTATGGAATGCATTGATGCAATGTAATCAGTGATATGAATATATACAAAAAAGATCTATTTTCTACAATTCACGGGTTAAAATCTCTATTTTATTTGCTCTCTATATCTCAATGCTATGGAAATGACCTAATTTTTTTTAAAAAAGTAGGTTTTGTCTATTTTTCTAAATTTTTTTACATTTTTTTTTCAAATCCGATTTTTTCCCGATTTTTTCACGATTTTTCAAAAAATCTTGATTTTTTGGTTTGCCAATTTTTTCCCCAAACGATTTATGTTGCTATGGTTTGAAGGAGTGGGGGGTCCTTGTGGGCTTGCCCATCCCTTTTTTAATTTCAAAATGTGTACTTAAAAAAAAATGCAAATTAACAACCATTGGGCCATAGGAGACAGCTAGCTGTCCTTGGGACACTCGTTGGATGCCTGGATGCCCCCTGGCCATCTTGGGGATGACTAGTTGTTCCCCGGTGATTTTGAGATGTTTTCAAAATGTACTTGAGTTTTGGTGATTAAAGGGGATAGGGGGGGAGAGGGATGTTTCCTAGGTATCCCCGCATCCCCGAAACATCCCCTACAAGAAAGCAACTCGATGAATTTACTAGATCTAGATCTTTTTAGGAGGTATTAAGGTACTAGGGTAGGAGATGCGACCCAAGGGAGCATCGGTTACAACAATTTTACGTCTCATATTGAGCTCCATCACATTTGTAGTTTGACTCGAAGATGACATGACCTGTGACTCCCCTTACAACTATGTGGAATGGAGGACAATATCACCCGCATAAGATCTGCTATCTACACTTGCAATAGTCTAGAAATGTCATTGCATCAACTCCATTGGCTTAGCATGCAACCCTCTGCTAAATTTGGGATGTTTGAAGGAATGCTCTGTCTCCCACACAACAACATACTCTACCTCCTTCCAATATCTGTAATGACCACCCCCTGATTGGAATGATTTTTTTGTGATATTTTTTTAGCTTGACACATGTGCCATTTTGTCAAACATTTTGCATGCTGAAGGTTTTGGTGTTATTCCACAATGCAACTTCCAATATGTTTTGCACAAGGTTGCCGGATACGACACCCCCCGCCATCCAATACGCGTGCCACTGCATCTGAAACGGGAATGGATACGACACGACAAGGATACGAGAAGGATACCGTGCCAGAAAGTGCCTGAAATAAGTGATATTTTGAACCATGCTGGATTCGAAGGGATTTGGCTCCCCTAAACATAACGGCGAATCTGAACATAATTTCAACTATTTTCAGTTTTATTTTAAAAATAGTGAAAGAAGACGGAGTTTTGTTGGTTTAAAAACTTATAAATAAGCTTGCGCGATTGCAATTGTACAACATTCAAATTTATTTGTATTTTTTTTGCCATATTTTTGAGAGTTTATCTGCAAATTTTTTAACGTATTTTTTTTTGAGATTTTCGAGGGTTCTACTGCTTGATTTTTTTCACGGGTTTTTTCCTGAGAGGGTGTTATTTGCACGACACTAGGGAGGAGCAAGCTAGGGAGGAGCGAGCCAGTTATACACGTCGCTACCACTTTCAGGTATTCACCGAAATCAATCTGAATATATTTTTTTAATAAAGATGGTAAAGACAAATTTTTCCACTGTAATCAATCCAAATCAGAATCAGTAATATATTCATGATTTACGGCCAAACTGTTCATCTGACCCCCTACAAAACTGCTCTAGCTTTCCCTGTGCTTGGTGGCTCCATGAGCACGAGATTCTGTAAAATCATAGGCCACCCACATCTACCTTGTCACTACTCGCTATCGCCATTTCTTGATTGCTCGTGGTCGTGAGGAAATGATCCTGTCACCCTCTCTGGAAATGATTTTTTTTGAAATGAATGATCAAAAGTTACTTTTATTTGAGTCGCTTTATTTTTAATATATTTACTTTAATTTAAAATAATAATTAATTTAGGTTTTAATTTAGAAGCCGTAAACGTAATATTAAACTAAACAGTAAATAATATTTAGGTTTTAAACTAAATATTATTAATTTAGGTTTTAATTTAGAAGCCATTGTAAACTAAACGTAATATTAAACTAAAGTTAACGTAATAATAATTAATCTAGGTTTTAATATTTACTTTAATATTTACTTCAGCTGTTATACATGAAACTGTACAAGTTGACTAAATCTTGGTACTATATTATTATAGGCTCCACCTCATTTGATCAGAGGAAAAGAATTTTCGGTGTCAGATTCATTTTTAAAAATTAAATTCAAAATAGTAAAATATTAAATTAAAATAATAATAAATAATTAATTTAGGTTTAAATTTAGAAGTTATTGTGAAAATAATTTTAGATTCATTTTTAAAAAGTTAAATTCAAAATAGTAAATATTAAATATATATTATAACATATTAAAAGTAGATATTTAAATCAATTTATTGAATAATTTGTGTTTTATATTCAATTTATAGTATTTATGTTTTATAATTTATTAATTTAAGTAAAAAGTTAATTATTGTAGGATAGTAATAATGGCATCATCGTCATCCAATGATAGAACATCAGAGAACAATGACAAGTGGATCAAACCAGATCCGAAATCTCCACTTTGGAAATGTGACCATTGTGGAAAAAATTCAAGGTGGTGGAGGTTATAAATGGATATGTCATGAGTGTCAAAATGAATACAGAGGTTCTTATACCAGGGTTTGTGGGCATCTTTGCCACATAATAGGGACAGGGTGAGTTGTATATCTTGGTCCAAATGTTGATGGTTGTAGAGGGAAGGGATTGTCAAATGACAAAATTGCAAAATATCAACAAGAACAAGATGAAGCTGATAATCATTTTCAAGCATCAAAACAAAGGTCAATTCTAAGTCAAAATAAACCCCCATTGCATCCAGAATCAGCTTCAGGAACATCTATAGGTCACAAAAGGAGCAATTTAGGACATCTGGAAAAAGCATTTAATTTGCAAAGTCGAGAGGATACAAATCAAAATGTTGCTCACTGCTTGTATGCAAATGGGATTTCATATAATGTGGTGTGTTCTCCATATTGGCAAGAGATGATCAGATTAGTTAATGAAAAAGTTCCAAAGGTCCAGGCTATGAAAAAGTTCGTACCACCCTTTTGTCGAAAGAAAAAGATATTATTGACAGACAATTGCAGCTGATTTGAGCTTCATGCAAAATATCAAGTGTTTCTATCATTTGTGATGGATGGAAGGATGCTAGAAATAGGCCACTGATCAATGTGATTGCAATGAGTCTAAAGGGGGCAATGTTTTTGAAAGCCGTGGAATGCAAGGCTGATGAAAAGGACACCCAATTTATTGCCAAAATTCTAATTAAAGCAATTGAGTTTGTGGGGCCAGAAAATGTTGTTCAAGTGATCATAGATAATGCAAAAGTATGTAGAGCAGCAAGGTTGGTTGTGGAAGCAAGATTTCCAAACATCTAGGGGACTCCTTGCGCAGTTCATTCTTTGAACTTAATACTACAAAAAATTGGCAAAATTCAATGGATACAAAAAATTTATGAAGAAGCCAAAGAAATACAAATGTTTATTTGTAATCATCACATGTCCTAGGCCATTTATCGACAATTTGCCAAGTTGGAGTTGCTAAAGGTAAGTTTTCTTTTGCATCAAATATATTTAAATTATTATCATTTTTTTGAAATATTTAAAATTTATTATGTTTTTAAAATTTTGTTCTTCAATTGAAGGTGGTTGAGACTCGTTTTGCCACGCACTACATTGTTCTTAAAAGGCTTGTGGATGTGAAGCAAGCCTTGAAAAGTATGGTGATCAGTGATATTTGGGTAGTTTGGAGACAATCACAAACAAATAGAGCAAATAATATCAGAACACTAATTCTTGATGAAGATTGGTGGGCTCAAGTTGACTACTTGCTCTCTTTCAGTGAACCGATCTACAGCCTTGTTTGCTGTTGTGACACTGATAAGCTAGTTTTGGGTGACATCTATGATTGCATAGATACAATGGTGGAGTAGGTCAAAGACATTATTATAGCAAAAGAGAAAGACCCAACTGATTTCTTTTATAAACAAATATATGAGGTAATCAAGAAGAGATGGGATAAAATGACAACTCCTTTGCAACTTTTGGCAAATGCTTTGAACCCCAAGTACTACCATGTTGATATGTTGGCATTGCCAAATAGGACAGCACCAAATATGGATGTTGAGGTAGTTGACGGATATAAGAAAGCCTTCAAAAAAATGTTTACAGATCCTAGAGTTGCAACGGAGCTTCGAGATGAGTTTGGGACTTTTGCATCCTTTGATGGAACATATGCAAATGCTGAAGAAATGGTAGATAAAAAAGAAATGGACCCTATCAAGTGGTGGAACTTTCATGGTGCCATGACTAAACATTTTCAAAAACTGGCTATCAGACTTCTATCGCAGGTTTAATATTATATGAATTATATTTTCATTTAAATTATTTCATAGTTTTTATTTTATTTGAGTGCATGTCTTTGTAACTTATAATGATATAATGTTTTTTTACAGGTTTCAAGCATAGCAGCATAAATCGTTTGGGGAATAAATCAGCAAACCAAAAGTTCAGGATTTTTTGAAAAAATCGGGAATAAATCGGGAAAAAATGGGGAAAAAATCGGATATACAAAAAACTGCAAAAAATTGAAGAAAAACAGTCAGAAAGTAATTTTTTTTTAAATTTAATGGCATTTCCATAGCATACAGACATTGAGAGCAAATAAAATATAGAGTTCAATCCATGAATTATAGAAAATAGATTTTCTTTGCTTATACTCATATCGCTGATCAGTGATTAGTCTGATTACATTGCACAAAACATACTACAACTGCATAAATATCAGATTGTGACAGTTGTCAAAATGTCTATTACAATATAGTTTGTGACTTTGTACAAAGTAAACCTATAAACTAAGTACAAAGTTCCAAAAAATTCAATTGTAGCAAATGACGTGCTATAGGGCAGAAGCTCCTGCTCCCGATGTTGAAGCTGTTAGGTGACCGGTTGCCCGCCGAGCTTCTTCAAGTAGATCATCAGGCACGCTGGCCTCCTCCAAGATATCTACATCTTCAGGCGCAATACAATATTCAAATTCATCATCAGATGCAGCAATCCACTCAGACTCAGGATCAATCTCATCGAGATCAATTGGGGCATCTTCCTCAATAGTACCTGTTTTTGCCCATGTAGAAATTAGTCTTTTCTCTACAAGTGAAAAACACAATGACAACAATTGAAATTGATTGCAAGTGTATTAAAAGTCTCACCTTGAGCTTTCTTTAGCTTCAGGCGGAGGTTGTGGTGAACAAACACTAAGTCATTCATCCGTTTTTGTGTTAAGCGGTTGCGTTTTTTGGAATGTATGTGTTCAAAAACACTCCAATTACGCTCACAAGCGGATGAGCTGCATGGCTGGGTCAAAATGCGTATTGCCATCCACCTTAGATTTTTGCATTCGTTGCCAAAAAAATCCCACCATTGAGCTGAAAGTTCAAAGAACATTATATGGAGATGAGTGTCATGTAAGAATATCTTAAAATCTAAGATACATTTAATGATCATGTGACATGAAAAATCAAAAGATTATCAAAATTTTATAGTCTACCTGGTTGGAAGGTCTTTCGGCCTTCCACGGCAACCCTAGAAGAGAGAAAACCCCTTCCTTGCCTGTACAATTGCAACTCTGACATAGCTTCATGCAATCGTTCTTGGTCTGGAAACATTTTGTCCATGCACTTTAACAATCCTTGTGTGATCTCAGCATCAATTTGTCTGAATGAAGAGTTGTAGAACAATGATGGATTGAGAAAGTATCCTGCAGCATGGAGAGGGGAGTGCATCTGTCCATCCCATCTCCTATCTATTATGTCCCACAATGGCATATACCTATCCCTGTCATTTTCCAGCCTACCCCTCATCACCTCCTTGGCCCTATCCATGGCCTCATACAAGTATCCCATGGGGGATTTATCCCCGTCCACTAGCCTCAAGACTTTTACTAGAGGCTCCGAAAATGATACAACTTGTTCAGCCACATTCCAAAAACTAGTAGAATACATGTAATCTGCAATTGCCATGCCATCTGTTTGATTACCAAAGCCAGACTCCATCCACTCTCTTGAAACAAACATTCGTTTCAAATTCATTTTTTGTTGACAAAGAGTTTGTAGTGCAAGAAAATGTGTTGCAAATCTTGTCACCCCTGGACGAACTAGGTCCTTGCCCTCTGTGAAAGACCGCATCATACTCAAAACCCTTGTGTGATTATAAATATATTTGGTAACAGAGCGAGCCTTGTGCAGTATCTCCTTAACCCATTCAATTTTTCCAATGTCCTCTAGGGTTAGATCAATGCAATGTGCTGCACATGGGGTAAAAAACATGGAGGGGTATTTTTCTATCAAAAGTCTCCCAGCAGCAACACAAGCAGCAGCATTGTCTGTAATAAATTGAACCACATTTTCTGGCCCCACTTCCATGACTACCGAGTCATACATATCAAACAATGCAGCTGCAGATTTCATTGTATTTGATGCATCTACAGATCTCAAAAAAACAGTGCCAAGATCAGAAGAGACAAGGAAGTTGATGAGGGTTCGGTTCCTTCTATCTGTCCATCCGTCTGACATAATGGTGCACCCACTATTAGTCCACTCTGATCGATGCTCTTTAAGAACATCTTTGACATCACTTACTGCCTCATTGAGCATACTAGTCCTCAATGTCTGATAAGATGGGGCTCGATACCCAGGACCTACAGCTGCAAGAGCATCAACCATAGCTTGCCAATATGGAGATCTGGCAGCATGGAATGGCAAGCTCGAGGAGTACCAAAAATTTGCAATGGCCTTCTTCGCTTGATCGTGGACATTCTTCCTCCATCCTGTACTCTCCAAAGTAGTTTGTGATCCTGGTGTAGTACGAGGTTGGAAGAAAGCATCAATGTTTCCTCCACCTGTGTTTGGGCCATGTGCTGTAGAAGGTGTTGATCCGGATTCCCTACAACTCCCATGCCCACCAGCCTCCTCATCCAAGTTATTCCTCTTTACACTTGCAGAATTAGAACCTGTTTCAACTCCAGTTCTTGCTTTTTTGGCCTTATTCTCAGCGATACCATAAAGAGCTTGTTTCGCCTGATATGTGACATCTGCAGGGCATTTTGTGCAAACGGTGGTGTTATTACCTGGTTCTTTTGACAAATGCCATTTGAACCGATAAATTCCACCACCGACGTCATCCTGGCACCAATTGCATTTAACCTTTGCACTACCATCAATTGGTGTGCAATGTGTCCATGCAAAGTCTTTCGGACGCGGCATTG
Source organism: Sequoia sempervirens (assembly GCA_007258455.2). Lineage (NCBI taxonomy): Eukaryota > Viridiplantae > Streptophyta > Pinopsida > Cupressales > Cupressaceae > Sequoia > Sequoia sempervirens. Next base: position 22,209 of record VDFB02333547.1, read on the forward strand.
TGATCACTGATCAAGAATGAAATCTGCAAAAGCATTTTATTTCACTCGTAAGATAAAATTGAAATTTGATAAAATTTAAAATAACCAGCTATGTCAGAGTAAGAATTAATTAAAATTAATTAATGATATTTTTAAAATAATTAACTAGAAAATAACAATATAGTAATTTGAAAATACGGTAAATATTTTTAAAATAATATAACAATCATGATTATTATAAAATATAACAATCATGATTATTATAAAATAATAATTGCATTTTAAAATTATATTTTATACAATAATTTTAAAATAAAAATAAAGCAATATTATTTAAAATTTTAAAATTTAAATAGTAAATAATAATAAAAAATTAAAATAAATAAATAAACTTATTTAAAAATAATACAGTATTTTTTAGTATTATACTATATAATATTATTAGTATTTTTTTTTAATTTTCAAATTCAATATTAAATATTATACTAAAAAAAATTAAACTGTATATAAAAAATTATAGTAAATTAAAAAAATACAGTTATTCAAAATCTAACTGAAAACCCTAAACAATACTAAATTAAATTATTTATAATTTTATTCAAAGTTCTAAAGATTTAGGGAAAAAATTCGTGAAAATGCATGAAAAATTCGTGAAAATGCATGAAAAATGCGTAAAAATGCATAAAAATTCAGGCCTACCTCCCGTGCGTGTGAACTTTGAAGAAGAAATGTCATGCAGGAAGAAAGGGCGTCGATTCTTGTCTGATCTCCGTCGCGTTTTTTGTTCCAGTCGGCCTCTGTCCGTCGCGTTTTCTGTTCTAGTCCGCGTTTTCCAGCAACATACAAATTTCGGGCAACTTTTAGGGCTTTTTATGTCCGCGTGAATCTAATGTTAGGTCGTCGACAGGTTTAAAACGGGGGTTTCTCCAGATTAAAATGCGTTTTAAACGCGTTTAAAACCTGCAAAAAATCGTTGACTTAAGTCAACGTTTTTTTCAAAAAATCGGGGAAAAAATCGTCCAGCCTGCAGATTTATCAAAAATCGCGATTAATCGGGTTTAATCGCAGATTTATGCTTCTTTGGTTTCAAGTTCTTCTGCATCTGAGAGGAATTGGAGCACATATGGTTTCATCCATTCAATGAAATGAAATAGATTGGCAGCTAGTAAAGCAGAGGACCTTGTATATATTCATTCTAATCTTCGTCTCTTGTCGCATTCCTCCATAGACTCCATGAAGGGACCTAGTAGACTTTGGGATGTCGAGCCTGAGATGAGTGACATTGATGCATCCATAAATGCATTGACACATCTCAATCCCATTGTTGAGAATTCTGACATAGTAGGAGGGTCTTCTAGTGAATCTTCATTTGGTTCTGAGAATCTAGTTGTTGGTCGTACTCATTCCAACTATCATAATTCTTCAGAGAATCTTGATGATTTATGTTGATTTAAGGTAGCTTCGGTCAGATATAAATGATGATTGCATATATGCATTATCATCATTTATATATAATTGAAATCTACTATAATATCTGCAAGTAAGTTATTCGAAATTCTAATCATGAGTAAATTCGATATCAAATACTGATCGAACTTAACATACACTAATCGCTGTTTGCTAAATACATGTGGGTGTTTGGAGATTAGCCAACGATAATTATTGGTTGGCTAAGAGGAGTCCGTGTACTCAAAGGACACGTCCCATGAGAGGACGTGTCTCCACACGTCCTCTCATGAGACGCGTCTCTCCTTGAGGCGTGGAGACACGTCCTCTCATGAGACGCGTCTCTCCTTGAGGCGTGTCTCCCCTTCAAGATATAAAGACATAATTCGATCTTCTATTGTAGTATATCGAAATACATTAATATTCTGCAATAAGAAGATCAGAAAAAAAACATTAGAATTCTAACTTAGAATACATGTACAAAATTTTTAGATTTAGGATTTGCTTATTCTCCATATAGAATATAATCTGATTAGATTTGGTTACATTCACATCGTATTAGAGCCAAGTTGAGAAAATCCAAATCAAATCTAGATATCAGATTATTTAGAAAAATCGTATTTTTAAGAAATCAAATACACATCACATTCTTCATAATGTCAAGTGTGATCAGATTTGAAGACTGTCTTGAAGGTGCAAACAACTTCACATCATGGAAATTCAGAATCATGATGATTCTAAAAGAAAATAAGTTAAGACTCTTTTGTGAAAGAAAGCAAGAGAGAACCAGAGGATGATCTAGAGAAAACTCAATGGATTGAGAACAATGAGAAAACCATGAAAATTTTAGTAGATGCAGTTAGGGACCATATAGTACCTATTTTGTCAAAACATGAGTCTGCATATCTAATGTTTAGATCCCTTGAGAGCACCTTTGAAATAAACAACACCAATAGGACCCTTGCATTAAAAAGGCAACTTAACAATGTTCAAATAAACAAAGGAGAATCTATCAATGCATACTTCATTAGAATCACTGAACTAAGAGATCAACTATCAACAATTGGATATCAAATTGATAGCAAGGAGTTAACACTAATAGCTCTAGGAGGCCTACCAAACTCATGGGAGTCATTTGTTCAAGGAATAAGTGCGAGATCTAAACTCCCTAAATTTGATAGGCTAAGAACAGACTGCTTACAAGAAGAAATGAGACTCTTGACAAAAGAAAACAAGCAAAAACCCATAGATGAGGATATTCATGTGTTAAACACAAATTCTCATAAGAAAGGTAAGAAGGAAAACTTCAAGAGAAAGAAGAATTCTTATGGGAAGGGATCATCCAAGAAAAGGAAAGACATCTCCCAAATACAATGTTTCAGATGTGATCAATATGGACACTATGCAATGAAGTGCCCTGATAGAACAAAACAACAAGCATCCTTTGCTAAAGTGGAAAAAACAAATACAAACTATGACTCTGAGAAATTTGTCTTCTATTCAGCCTTATCAAGTCAAGTATCTAACAATATCAACAATTGAGTAATTGATAGTGGTGCATCAAGGCATATCACAGGGTTCAGAGAACACCTAGATACTATGACTGAAGAAACTGATGAAGAAGTAACTATTGGGGATGATTCTGCACATCCCGTAAAAGGGGTTGGAACTTGCACCATCAAATTGAATTTTGGTCTCTCCCTACAACTCACTGGAGTCTTATTTGTACCAGGAATAAAGAGGAATCTAATATCCATCTCTGCTCTTGAAGACAATGGATATAGGGTTACCTTTATGGATGGAAAAGTTTTGGCATGGCCAAAGAACTCCACTATAAAGAAAGCACAAACTATAGGTATAAGACAAGGTTATCTTTATAGATTGTGCACTGACATTAAACAAGCCCTTACCCTTGAGACTTCAGATTCAAATGAAATTTGGCATCAAAGATGAGGACATATTCATTTCTGTACCCTACCCTCTGTGGAAAAACTAGTAACTGGATTGTCTAAATTAAAACAAATTCATGAAGGAGCTTGTAAAGGGTGTGCCCTAGGAAAGAATACAAAGGGATCCTTCCAAAATAGTTTGAGTAAAACCAAAAATGTGTTAGAACTGGTCCACTTTGACTTATGTGGATCCATGTCTGTACCCTCCATGGCAGGCTTCCTATATTATGTAATATTTATAGATGACTTCTCTAGGAAGACCTGGATTTATTTTCTGAAGTGTAAAGAGTCAATAGAAATCCTTAAAAGGTTTAAGGAGTTCAAAGCTCTTACTGAAAACTTCTCTGGGAAGAAAATCAAAATTTTAAGGACAGACAATGGGAAGGAATACACCTCTGAAATCTTTAAGGAATTTTGCATGAATGCTGGGATTAAGAGGGAGTTTACAGTAGCCTACAACCCTCAACAAAATGGTGTTGCTGAAAGGAAAAATAGAACTAAAGTTGAACACTTCAGGAAGAAACTTGGTATGGTTGAAATGTAATTTGATATTATGATTGAAATTCAAATTGTTTAGTTGTATTAATATATTTAAAAGATGTTTAATGTGTAAACTCTTTTGTCATGTGTGTAACTCCATGACTTTATGGTCCCTCTCTCCCCCTTTGTACATTATTGAAAGGTGACGATCTTTCTGATAATGAACACTTGTATTTGACATTGTAAAGTGACGACTCTACAATGATGAGTTGAACTATCATGATAGATATCATGTGACTTGATATCTGTGGACGTGTCATGATAATATCTCGTGGACATTTTGATAGATATCATGAGACTTGATGTCAATTGAAGATCATTATGATCCTTATGAGATAATCATGTTGGATAAATATATATATCCGTGGATATGCCATGAATTATTATGGTAGACATAATGAGACTTGATGTCAGTGCACATACCATAATGAAGATGTGTTATGAAGAATGTCATGTGACTTGACAATTTTTGGAAATATATCATATCTTCAATATCACGTGTAAGGTGATATCTCTACTTGTTTTGAGTTATCTTCCCTAGCTAAGAGGAAGTGTTGATTTAAGGTAGCTTCGGTCAGATATAAATGATGATTGCATTTATGCATTATCATCATTTATATATAATTGAAATCTACTATAATATCTGCAAGTAAGTTATTCGAAATTCTGATCATGAGTAAATTCGAAATCAAATACTGATCGAACTTAACATACACTAATCACTGTTTGCTAAATACATGCGGGTGTTTGGAGATTAGCCACCGATAATTATCGGTTGGCTAAGAGGAGTCTGTGTACTCAAAGGACACGTCCCATGAGCGGACGTGTCTCTACTTTGTGAAGACATGTCCTCTCATGAGACGCGTCTCTCCTTGAGGCGTGTCTCCCCTTCAAGATATAAAGACATAATTCGATCTTCTATTGTAGTATATTGAAATACATTAATATTCTGCAATAAGAAGATCAGAAACAAAACATTAGAATTCTGACTTAGAATACATACACAGAATTTTTAGATTTAGGATTTGCTTATTCTCCACATAGAATATAATCTGATTAGATTTGGTTACATTCACAATTTAGAACTCCAATTTTAGGAGAACAATGATGGTATTTTTGATAGCATTTGATTCTATCAAACTATCAATGTATTTGTGAGTTTTGTTTTAATAATAAAAATAGTTAACTATAAACATTTTGAAATATTTAGCAATTATGTCTATATTGCTTATAAAGTAATGATAAAATTCTCTAATAATTTAGAAAATTGATATATATATATATATGTATGTGTTTTTTATGAATGTCGTATCCTGCTGTATCCATATGAGAGGTCTTGAAAAATGACCGTATCCGTATCCGATACCGTATCCGTATCCGTACTCGTATCCGTGTCCATGCAACCTTGGTTTTTTGCATATAAAATGAAAAGAACTCATATTCATCACATTATACAATTCAGTTCATTACATAGTATGACTAGTTGACAGTCCATACGAAGAAATATTCATTGATGCTTAGTTCAACAGTAATAACAAAAATATCTATATGCTCAAACTAGCAGATTACAACTGAGTTCATAAATACCATTTTTATCAGACAATTGGTGCGGGTTCACCTCCCTCAGCAAGGCCACAATATGCATATATGACCACACAACATAAAGGAATAGCAGCTGACAGTAGTTGCCTATGCAAGGGTCATGACCAACAATCTGCAGCGCCCAACCAGCAGTAATCATGCTTTCCTAATGAACCCACGACTGGCAAGGAGAAATGGCAGTTTGTAATGGTTGCATCTTAATGAACAGCTGTACCCAGTATTAGCACCTTCACCCAACACTCAAAACTACCTCAGAATATAACCCACGACCAGTAGATGATTTGCAGACACCTACAGGAAATTCCCCATGACCTCCATAAGTTACCACGGCTTTGCTTGAAGGTCACAATTGGGTTAAAAGTGGTTGTGCCTCCTCCAAACACACACAATACACCCTTCAATACTGACGTCCAAACCTAGAATGCAATACAAATGACAGGGAATGCCACAAAGTTATATGCCCACCTCTGTATTTAGTCCAATCGCTTCATTCTTGCTTCCCACGATCCCATACAATGACCAGCTTCTATGTACTTTGCCCAAACTGAAAATGAAGGAAGTTTACCAACCCACTATGCAATAATCTCCGACTGGAAACCTATATAAAACCTTCAAATCCCCAAAATATGCAAATGAAGCACAAGCATAGACTCTGAATGAATCTATCAGCTATCACGCAGAGAGGATCTTTCACCACCGAGGATGATATTCTCCAAGAGGGGTTTCGTCCTCTAGAAGTTTGAGATGAACACCGTTCAATCCTATGGAACCACAAGGGATTTCATAAGAGGAAAGTAAAATAATCCGCATATCCAAATAAGCTCTCATAACCTTTTTTTATACTTTTTCCACCAAACTCTCCAGAAACTATTTTTTAAAATTCAATTTTTAACTTAAACTCCCCTTAGCTTCGGAAAAGACCTTTTTAGTAAAATAATGATAATTTGACACGCAAGGACTCCGTTTAATACATCCATGATTTAAAACATTTCACCCTGGTTCTGATGAGCTATAACACTAAGGTGCTTTTAAAATATTTTAAATAATATTTGGCAACCTTAGTAAAATAATTAAAATTAAGCCATTAATATACTCATTTTGTGGAAACTATCGGAATGCATCTGAATTGAAAACTAACTGCGCTGGAGTGATCCCGATGAAGAATAATGATAAAAAGAGCACATCGGGTGATTTTTTATAAATAGACACTCTCTCCAAGATTCTTGGAGAGCACACTAGTAGCCAGAAATCACCTCAAAAAGTGGCATATGAGTCCTCTTGATCACCTGAGCTCATGGGAATCACCAAATTACCCCTCTGAACATGCTGAGACAAACCCAGAAAGTCAGCGACAACTAGTGATAGCAATAACAGTAGTATAACACATAGTACTTGACAATTTTGCAAGTACTCAAGGCTTTTTTTACTGCACGAGTTTTTTTGATGTTAATTCGTGGAGTTAAGCAGCTGCATTTTTAGTGAAAACTCACTGAGTTTTTTTTTGAGTACTCGCCAAAACTCAAAGAGTCTGGTGTGATAAATTGCTGCCGCAGGTAAAATGCATCCAACGCAAGTAAAATGTGGATAAAACCAAGGTTAAACATGCCATTTACATGGTTTTGAGTCTATAAAACCCTGCATTTGCCCCTACATTACATACACAGCAGCAAGCACTAATTTAAGAGCATATTGCAAAGATTTATTAAGTGATTTGTAGAAGAAATTTTCAGATTTTCAGATTTGCAACAGGTTATTTTTTTTCCTTTTAAAAAACTGTGAAAATGATGTGCTACCCTTCAACCCCGTTGGGGGTGCTGCCCCTAGACCCTCATGAGGGGTGCTGCCCCTTGACCTTATTGGGGGTGTTGCCCCCATAGCCCCACCAAATTCATTTGATACATTTTCTAGTTATATTTTGCATAAAATATTATTTTATTCAAAAATTTAAGTGTTTTTTAAGGTGCCAAGATTTGCTGGGTTTTTCTCGAGTACTCTCCAAGTCGATTTTTTTTTGGCTTGCTGAGTTCTCTCCAAGTCCGAGTTTGCAAACTATGGTATAACAGCAACAAATATATCCTGATTCAAATTCATAGCTAATGATATAAGTTATATAACAATTAACACTAACAGCAATAATTTGGATTTCTGATTTCATTGTTCAGAAAAGTCTCAAACTTCAAAATTCTTGATATGGTATCATAGTAAGTTATTATTGTCAATTGCAAAAGAGATTAAAGGTGCATTCACCATGGTTTGGTACAGTGTGGTATTGTGTGAGAAGTGTAGACATTTTTTTTTGGAATGTGGTTGGCATGCAGGCTTCTGCAGACATAATCCAACATCATTTTAACTGTGTCATGCTATATTACTGCTGTTATAGTGCTGTCTATTAACTTGTATAAATTTGAGTATCTATTTTTTTCTCTCTATAATATATTTAGAAAAAATTCATATAGAAAATGGTCCTTAGATTGCTGTCCTTGAAATGTGTCCCCTGTCGTCCTGCCATTCCTGTCTGGTAAATGCCATGGAACATAGGTATTCTTAGGTTTGTTACATCAGTCACCACTTTTTGCATGGGAGGACCGTTGGAACTTGGAATCATGGGCTTGATGGAGTCTTTTTTGAGTCTGCTAGTAGTAATCATGTCATCTTAAGAAAATGCTTTGAAGTAGCACTAATTTTGTTGAGAAGGTGATTGAATCCCGTGAGGAACTCCTCCATAGGTTCATGGCTATCCTTCTATGCATTTAATAGTTGGGCAAAAAGAAAAGGGTCATCCTTATCAGGTTTTAAACACGTCAAGAACTTGTGCATGATCTCCCAACTTTTGATTGAACTCGTGGCAAGATGGTGGAACCATTCTATTGCGCCTCCAACCAAGACCTCAACAAAAAGTTACAGTGCAACATCTTTATGTTCTACTCTCAAAATGCTACAAGCTCTAGTGAAGGTTGAACCATTCTATTGCGCCTCCAACCAAGACCTCAACAAAAAGTTACAGTGCAACATCTTTATGTTCTACTCTCAAAATGCTACAAGCTCTAGTGAAGGTTGCAATCTGTTCATCTAAGTGTTGAGGGCCATCAAAATGAAACTTAGGAAATCCTTTCCTAGAGCCATGAGGGAAATCATGGCAAACTTCGAATGCAAGTGGACCAATATTATTTCTCCATGGAAAAAGAGAGAGTGAGGCTTCTTGTTGTTGTTATTACGATCATCCTTTATTTGATAGAGTGGTTATTTGTCCAATGCAGAAAAGACTTCAATAAGTTAGGAATAGATGTTGAAGAATCCTTGCTTGTAGATGGTTGGTTCAAAGCTTTGAAAAATAGGATCAGAAAGACCTGCTCTCCTTTGTGATCTAGTATAGGCTTTATCTACTAGAACGACGATACTTTAGTAGGAGGCGGCAAGACTGCTAACCTTAGTTGCAAGATAAATTTTTTTAGTAAAATGTTCCTCACAATGGTTGCCAAAAATTGTTAACGTTTTAACTTGTCTATTTTGAGACAACACAAATTGAAACAGCAAACTAAGGAATCTTTCTCTTTGAATTAGTAGGGGAAGCTCCTTGAAATCTAAAGACTACTCCAACCCTAAAACGATGAACAAGATTCACAACGATGCACGCTTTACAATATCATCAATGTAGGTTTTGCATTAAGGAAATAATTGAAAATAAACTTTAACCTTTGTGGTTTTTGGAGGTTGAGAACAAGACTTGAAAAGTTCATCTCTCAAAAAGGTGTTTTTATGAATAAAAGCTTGCAGCTGAAACAAAGTAAACTAGATTATGAATGCTTCCTAATTGGCTGGAAATAGAAATCAATAGATCCACATGCACAAGAATGGCTTAAACAAAAACTACTTACACCAAATGACAGTGCAAGATTTCAGAAAGATAAACCCTTAGAAGCACACAAAGTTTCTAGGATGAAAGACAATGTTGATACAAAGCTCAACACTGTTCCTCACTACAATCAACTTAATGGAATCTTGCTCAAGAACACATATAACTCAGATTAAATATGCAAACAACAATCTCTGTAGCATAAGCACAACTTCAACTATCTTTAAGAATTTCTTTTTCCCTAGGCACTTATTTATAGGTTATAATGAGTATGTTTTTAGGGATTTGAAAACTGAAAAGAATATTTAAATATCCCTAAAAAATGAAGTTTAAAAGCAACTCCTAGAAGCTACAGAAAAAGCGGGAAAACTAATTAAAGTGGCCTAAAAATAGGCTCTCATTCACTGTCTAGAAAAAGAACCACCAGAAATAGCCACTACTAAAAATAGCAAATTGATCCATGAACATCCTTCTTTTTGCTCTAAAACCTGAAGAAGCAACCATCTCTAAACAAATAAAACCTTCATTGTCATTCCCTTAAAGTTTAAACAAATAGTTGGATGAATGAAACCTTCTTTGTGATTCCCTTAAAAAGCAAACCTAATAAAAATAGCAGTATTCTAAAAATAGAAGCTTTTGGTGAAAAATTTGGTAGATCTTCTACGGAGCACTGAAACTCCAACAAGAATTTTTTCTGTAGCAAGTCTGAAACACCAAGATCTGTAAGGACCAAGAAAAAAGCAAGCTTAAACATTGAAGGCATCTTGGAAGAACCAAGAGAATGACGCTAGGTGCCCTTTCTAGCAACATCTGTCATCTAAATGTTGGCTTTTGACCCCAGGTGTTCTTTACCAACAGTTATGCTGGGTCATAGTGGTCTATGTGCACACTTTTTGGAGTAATTGCCTAACTTTTGACTTGAGGAGGAACTTTCATCACTTACTGCCACTTTTGGCTTTCAGGAGGAACTTTCACCAGTTACTGCTTTGTTTTGGCTGAGAAGGAAATTTCCATCACTTCTGCCACGTTTTTGATTTGAGGAACTTTCATCTCTTACTGCCATTTTTTGGTTCAAGGAGGAACTTTTCTTCACTTAAGCCAAGGAAGAACTTTTAAACATGGGCAGAGAAACCATGTGGCAAAGCAACTCCAAATCTGTGCCTCTAATGTTTGCTTCTGTTGATATTACTCTCTTTAGACTGAAGTGGCGGAACTTCTAGCCATCCTTACCATTTTTCACTTCATCTTCTCTTACCTATGCTGTGTATGAGCCTCATTGTTCTGCTCTTTGCTGCCGTTAAAGGCCTGCTATTCTGCTTGCTGCTCCATGTATTTTGTTGTTTTGTCTGCTAACACTTGTTCTTGCATGCTTTTCATCTTCAACATCTGCCCTTTGCTGTGTGTATCTGCTCTTTTCAGATGACTACTGCAAAATGAATGAGGAAATAAGAAACTTCTAACCTTGCATATGTATTGTTTTTGTGCTCATAATTGAATCAGGTCGGCGCTAACCAGCCTGTATAATGTCAGGTGCACTAACGAAGAAAAACACTGATTTTCTTTGAAAAAATCTGGGGGATGTAACAAGAAGAAAGCGGGATCGCATTCTAATAGGTTCCTGAAGTCTGTTGTCTTAATGGGCTTCATTTCTCATACTTAAAATAGCTTTTTATCTGAACAGCACCATTTAGTTTTGTTCACATCACCTTATCATGATTATGCGATACATGCACACATTTTTGATGATTCTTTTACACGTAACTTCATCAAGATTCTGATATAAAGTGCTGTGATGCCTGTAATCGTTTTTTAGAAAAAAGATATGATGGATGTTGGTAAGACAACTATTTTAACTTGGATGTAATTTTCTGTTTGGTTATCTTGATAATTGATTTCACCTCTAAGAATATCTTCTTGATTTGTAGGGTGACGAGGATAAGTTTTTAAAAGATCAGCTGCTGCCACATAAATTTGAGGAGGCATGTAAGAGTATCAATGTTCCAGTGACTTTGAGGCTGCAGCCTGGATATGATCACTCATTCTTTTTTATTGCCACCTTTATCGATGAACACATTCATCATCATTCAAAAGCTCTTCATACTTCATAAGCAGCCAGTTTAGGTGTTCTTTAGTAACATCAGGGGCGAAGTTCTAGTATTGTTCACATTATGGAACTTTACTAAAGTATATTGAAGTTGCTTTCTGCATTATATGCAGAAATGGTATATAACATTTATCCTATTAATGTTTAAAGAAGATGTTTTGAAAAATGGATTTAACTGGTGAGATGATTATAATTTTCTCGTCACTGTTTTATGAAGGTTCTATTGGCATGATTGAAAATAGACTCCACTAAGATCATTTTAGTTATAAAAGCTATATATCATGGTTCAATGTTACAGTGGTGACTGTCAATATCATATATCTAATAGAATTAAACACTTTGCATGAAATAAGTTGACCAAAAACATTATATAACAATGTAGTTTGAGTTGTACACGTCTGCCTCTAATGCATCAGAAATAAAGTCAGTATAATTGTAACTTTCTAGTTGTTTATCAATTGCCTCCCTTCACTGATGTCTGCTTACTGATCTTGTCTAATTATTGCCTTTGCTTTACAAATACAAATTTCTTGTTTAATTGCGAGTTTATACTGTGACAGTTCTAGTTTTTCGACCCCATTAAGCCAAGTAAAATTTGCATTTGATAAACTATCACCTCGGAAAGCTCCAATTCTTCATGGATGATGCAGTGCAGTTTTGCATGGATTGTTGCTAATTGAAAATGTATGGTATCAAGTACTCTGTTCTTTAAGATTATAAGCAATTTAATTAATCTAGAGTGAAATAATTTGTAGTTGACTCCCGTTAAATTTGTTAGTATAATAACAATCATAAAACTATTTGTTCAATAGGAGTATCCTGATGACCATTAGGATTTACTTCGCCATTAATTTAATCTTGTTCATGAACGGTAGATAACTACCTGTGTTTTTGTCTTGATACTTTTCATCGTTATCCTAGTTTACTTCAAAGTCTTGAGAAGAGCATATCACACCTCACATATGATGATCCTGGGAGAGCACCTGTGAAGCTATATAAATAACTTTTACTAAAAATATGAAACATGTCATACAAGAAATTGGTTTTACTATTAAGCATTCACAATGTGAACAAAATAGTGGAACGGCCAAATACAAGAGATGTGCAAATCCAAAGATTTTTTCCTTCCTTCAAAGGAAAAAAAGGTTTTAGGAAGAGAGTTCAGGTTACTAACACAAGGAAAGCTTTTGAAAGTGTAGAAGTACAAATGATAAAGGTATGTTAAAAGAAATATTTTAGGTCACCAAGTGTATGAGAATTTATTTATTTATTTGTTTAATTCAAATATTGATAAATGTATTTTAAAGGGAATTCAAAGCTTTATCATTATGTAAACTTGTTTTGAAGATTGATATTAGGAATGAATAAATGGTATTTCTATTATATAATTATAGAAACAATTCTGATACACTTTTAGGTATATTCAATTTGATGAGAAAGACAACTTTTAAAATCTTGTAGAAATTGATTTTTTAAAGAAATTTTTAGTCACAAAATAGGAGTGTATTAAACAATGTTAGGAGGGGCAATTCTTTCCACTTCATTATATCTATGTGTTTTGATGCCTCCAAAGAATTTTATCTCAAACTTTTAATATATGTACAAATTTATAATTGTATTGGTGAAAAATGCACTTTGGTGCCTTTTCCCATTTGGTTTTATAATTAGTTTGAGGTAATATCTTGGTACATTTTACATAACTACACATGACACATTCTTGTGCAAAGTTGAGCACATTTATGTAGCCTTTATTTGTATGCAATCCTATGCTTATTGTTTATCTTAGTTTCTATGTGCACAAAACTCCATATTTTTTGGCTTAACTATCTAATTCTCATATCGATCGTTGCTATAGTACCCATAAAGCCCTAGTCTATTAGAATCCAATATGTTTGTCTAATCCTAGGCTAAGTTTGCAAGTGTGACATCACCCTCATAAGTGCAAACTTGGCATGCCTCAATTCAAATTTAAGAATCTTGATCTTGGGTGGGTCGTCTCCTTTTCCACCTTGGCCACAAGCCAACTTTGTACATTCTTTTGTGATTTGGTGTATTCTCATGTATAAAAGAAATTCATTTACATTGCTTTTAATACACTCACACTCAAATATCAATCATTAGGTTCATTAGAAGAGGAATAACTAGCAACACACTTGGTTTGGGTGCTTAAAAGGAGTAACAAAATACTAATTTCTTTGTGAATTATTTGTCATCTTGGTCAACTACCAAAGTTGAAATTAAAATCCTTACAATGACTTGACAAAATGTTATAGTGGGATCATTTTATGTGCAACTTGTAAAACAATACTAAATCCTTTTTCTATTGATGTTCACTTTAGATTGAACAAAGTGCAAAATTAAAAGATTATTAGAGGTTAAGTTCATAGTTGCAAACTAGATCCAAAAGTGCAAATCTGACCTAAAGCAAAGTAGATAAAATTTTCTTGATTATGATCTAGACATGATTATCATCAGTGTTTCCTAAGTCTAAGGGCACATATTCCAAAGTCTTCATCGTTTGATACTCATTCTTCAATCATAGAGCTAAGTGTCTTATTTACCTATTTATTTTTATTTGTATCATTATAGTAACTGTCTATGACATGATCCATTCCATTTTGTTTGTCTATAATTACTTAGGTTGATTGTGCTTTTTTATTGATTAGCCTAGACTTAACTTCTAATGACATTCATTTCCTTTCATTTTGGTAAACATGACAAAATCACACAAGCTTAAAGTCTAGTAAGGGTTTCCAGATCAACATTTATTTACAATTTTATCACTTTTCAGATTTGATTGATCCTTTAGTCTTTTTTCTTTATTGATATATTCTTATTTCTAGTGTTTAGTGGTTATTTTCATTGGTATCCTCATGCACACCCTACCCACCATTGTCTTTTCATAGGGTTTACACTTTTAGCCTATTTTTGTTGAAAATTGAGGTGATTATGTAGCTTAATACTTTGTAAAACTTTATGATTGCTGATCTAAATATGTATTCTTTGTTACAGATTTTTTGTGGGTGATTATCTGATTAATTCATTTTATCATTTGTAGAATGAAGATAGAAGGTTGAAGAATTAGACAGGATATTAGAAGATACACAACATATACCGTGGAGAAACCCTTTTGGGAAAAAACTCCACCAAGAATCAATGTATTATTTAATCTCAAAATAAGATTACAATAATTCCAATCTTTGCTTGAGATGCTTATTTTTTCTTCAACAAATCTTCTTCACAACCTGCAATAAAAATTGATACAAACTCTTTTCAACTTGCTTGAGATAAATAGGCAATAATCAACCTTGTAAACTCAAGGTGGGTTCCACCTTCCATGTGGGCGCCCCATGTGCTCCTATTATTTAGGAACTCATCTTGGACACCCTCACATGCTCCTATTATTTAGAATTAATTACAAATGTCAATTAACATGATTATTTCATTCAATAATTAATTTCTTTGAAATCCTAGTGTTTGTGAACACTTTCCAAGGACTTAGGAGATTCATGAAATAAATAATGTTTAGGATTGCAATTAAATGACATCCTATGTCCAACATTCTCCCACTTGACATTATACATCGCAATTATTCTAAACAAGGAATAAATATTATAAATCAAGTACAAGACTCAAGGCCAATGGCCTTCCTGCACCAACTAATCAATCCATGCCAACTTCAAATGCAACCTGCATAATCATGAAGCTTCCAAGCAAATGATTAAAACCAAGAGAACTTATCTGTAGGAACTAGTTTCATAAGATAATTTGCGACATTAATTAAAGTGTCAACTTTCTCAATTAATACCTTCCCACTCTCAACCATTTCTTGCACAAAGTGATATTGAACATCAACATCCTTAGTACGAGCATGATACATAGGATTTTTGGCTAAACACATAACACTCTGACTATCACATTCAAGTTTAACTTACTTGCAATTAAAACCAATACCTTTCCCAAGTCTCTGTAACCAAACTGCCTCTTTGGAGGCATGTGAAACTGCTGAGTGTATTGAACTTACGTCCAACCAAGGTGTAGGCTTCTTGGTCTTTATTGTTGGATAGCTTTTCTTACAAGTAACCATTCCAACATATATCTCTTACCCTAAGAGAATTCAAGCCTCACCTATTTCTCCAAGTATCCATGAGGACTTGTAACTAGCGAATCCATGCCAAACTCCAAATGCAACATAGCACTATCATGAAGTTAATCAAACAAACGATTAATGTACCCAATACATAAGAGAACTACTCAAGATCAATGTCAAAGCTCCAATCATGAATCAGGAACTTAAACATGACAACATGATCTAACCATCTCCTTCTAGGAGATCACATGCACCATAACATACATCTTGGTCTCAAAAGAACATGTAATCTGCCAAACTCTAATCTAGAATCAAGAGTAAACCATGACATAATAGCAACCACTCTAAACCAAGAAAAAACCATATCCCCAATCACATGAAGATAACCTTACCAATGATGCATCCACGTCACTGCCAACAAATCCCACTGAACTGTGGTATTGAGTCACACGTGTCATCGTGACTACCATCCTCTCCGTGAAGATCACTCTGAAACATGAAGCAAAGAGTTATGACAAACAATATTAGCTAAAATAACCAATGCATCATTACTATCTTCTAAGGATTCCTCTATAGAAGAATCAGAACCGTCTTTCTTGTTCTTACAATCCTTCTTCACATGTCCCAGTTTACCACAGTTCCAACAATTTACCTTACTCCGTCCTTTTGACTTACCCTTCCCTTCCTTGTCTCCCTTAGGTTCCTTTTTCTCAGGCCTACCTTTTACAAACAAGACATCTTGGATTTCCATTTTAGACTTCCTCCTCATCTCCTCTGATAGGAGAGTAGGAATTATATTGTCCATCTTCGAATTTGTACCACTACCATTGACAACAACAATTAGATTTTCCCAAGATTTTGGTAAAGAACAAAGTAACAAAATGCATTTATCTTCATCTTCTAGCTTTACATCTACAAATGCTAACTGACTTAGAATCAAATTAAAAGCATTCAAATGATTTGCAACAGAATCACCATCTTTCATCTTTAAAGAATACAATTGTCTTTTAAGATATAACTTATTAGTAAGACTTTTAGTTTGATAAATATCACCTATTCTCTTCCACAACTTATATCCAGTAGTTTCTTTTGAAACATTCAAGAGAACAACATCAACAAGACATAATCTTATGATCCCTCTTGCTTTCTTACCAAGCTTAGCCCAATCCTCATCTGACATCGTTGTAGGTGACTTTGTCTCATTACCAACAACTAACCACTGATCTCTCTCTTCAAGGAGATCCTCCATTTTTAATTTCCACATCTCATAATTAGATCCATTGAACCTTTCAATATCTAAATGAGAATTCATTGTAACAAACTTATTTTCCAAAATCAGCAAATAACAAAAATAGTAAAAGCTCCCACTATAGCCAAAAAACCTTCAATCTTTTAAGAGAAAGGCATCCCAAACTCTACCCAACCTCAGCTCTGATACAAAATGTTGAAAATTGAGGTGATTATGTAGCTTAATACTTTGTAAAACTTTATGATTGCTGATCTAAATATGTACTTTTTGTTACAAATTCTTTGTGGGTGATTATCTGATTAATTCATTTTATGATTTGTAGAATGAAGACATAAGGTTGTAGAAGAATTAGACATGATATTAGAAGATACACAACATATACTGTGGAAAAACTCTTTTGGGAAAAAACTCCACCAAGAAGCAATGTATTATTTAATCTCAGAATAAGATTACAATAATTCCAATCCTTGCTTGAGATGCTTCTTTTGCCTTCAACAACTCCTCTTCACAACCTGCAATAAAGACTGATACAAACTCTCTTCAACTTGCTTGAGATAAATAGGCAATAATCAACGTTGTAAACTCCAAGGAGTTACAATTACAAAACTCAAAGCTTATCACCAAAAACCTATGCCTATCTCTTGCAAGTAGAGTTCTATCATGAAGAACAATGTCAAATCAACTCCTTCATCCATTTGGGCATCCCAAACTGAAGTCATAACTCAACCTTTATTCCAAAGATATCTTCAAAGCTTATCCTCAAAGTAGGTGCCCAAGAATGGGCCCACTTAACTCAGCCTTCTGAAATATCTTATCATGTAAAAGTGTTAACTCCAAGAAGCCAACTTGGGCGCCCAAGGTGAGTCCAAGTCAATCTCTATTAATTGAAACATATCTCTCCACCATTCATGCAAGAATGGTCATCCCCTGTTAACTGAAAGTGGTCACCTATTATCTGTCATGAAACTCAAGTCATTAGTCATGCATTCCAAGTTAACTGAAGTCAACTAGCATTCAACTGAAACTAACTACATGCAGCTGAAGATAACTAAACCATAACTGAATTGAACTAAACTGAACTGAAATGAACTAAACTAATTATGAATTGAACTGAACTTCATGCATGCAAACCTCAATCCCTAACTTCTAGGATCTTTACATGCATTACAAAAGTGTTATCTTTTTCTCCAAACAGTTAACTAAACTCAAGGTGGGTTCCACCTTCCATGTGGGCACCCCATGTGCTCCTAAAATTTAGGAACTCATCTTGGATGCCCTCACATGCTCCTATTATTTAGAATTAATTACAAATGGCAATTAACATGATTATTTCATTCAATAATTAATCTCTTTCTAATCTTAGTGTTTGTGAACACTTTCCAAGGACTTAGGAGATACATGAAATAAATAATGTTTAGGATTGCAATTAAATCGCATCCTATTTCTAACAATTTTAAGATATGATCTATCCTTGATTTTCTATTTGTCTTTCCTATTCCTACTCATACTATTGTTTATGCCAAGGGCTTCACGAGATCATTATTTTCCATTAAGAAGAAACCCTCACTTAAACTCTACAATGGCTACCCAATTTTGTGATAGTAACATATTTATGGTGATTGCATTGGTATAAAATTTGGGAAGATTACGATCTAAGGCTCATGTGAATAGAAAACATTTTACTAATCAACTTATTGGTTTGGCTAATGCAAAGAATCTTAAACAACTAGTGGATATGTTTCATGCAATGTTTCCAAATCATGGATATAGTCAAGATAGTTCACAAGCTATTTGTTCTAAACTTGTACAATCTCTTAAGGTTAGTGCACCTATCTTCACCCATACCTCTACTATAGAAGCGTTCACAATTGCTATTTCTATTCTAGATCCTTCATCTACCATTATTTCATCTACTAGTATGAGTCAACCTTTAGTACCTTTTCTTTATCCTCTTCATCCTTTAATACTGTTCCTCTTACCACACCACATAGTTAAGCCACTCTACATATAAGGTCTTCCAACTTTAATGCCCTTAAGTTCCTCAATTGTTCCATTTCATTTACCCAAACAATTAGTTCCTCTATCACCCTTACATTTGACACTTAAGGATTATGCTATTGTGTGTTTCTATATAGTTCCTTAAGAGTATTCATACATTTAGCAATCTAGACAAAATGTTCATCAAGAAATTTAAAGTAAATATGGACCTTAAACTTGTTATTGATTATTTGAGTATTCCCTAAGGTAATGAACAAATCAACTATTATGTCCTAGGATTTTCTTCTATGTGCTCTAAGTTAATTAAACCTTTGCATGATTCAAAGGTTCAACATATTTTAATCAAAGTGACTATCAAACCAATTCAGGATAACATACATCATAATAGTTTTGCTTCATTGATCAATTTATGTGCCCATGACAAAACAACAGAATAAAAGTTGTTAGCAAGGAATGAGTTCAATTATGGTCCCAGTCAAAATGCTTCTTATCCTTCTACATTTTCAAAATCCAAGTTCTTTTTAGGGGTAATGAGGGTATGTGAATAAAAATGAGGGACCAAAAAGGGGGTCTTAACTGGACAACTTTTTTTGAAATTAGTGAAAATTGATCTTGGATGTGAAATTGAAGAAAATTACACTCAAAATTTGAAGATGCAACAAAAAGAGTTGTAGTACTTTGAATCTACTTTTTAAACTTGATTTTTTGAAAAATGGTGGAGATTAAGGGGTTCAAATAGGAGAGCACACAAAGTGCTCCTATTTTTGTCAAAAAACTTAACATAGCTTATGGAGCACTCCCCCTAAAATATTAACTTGTTTTGAGTATTTCAAGAATCACTTCAGTAGAAAATTAGCTAACACCATGTAGTTTAAGCTTGATTTTACTATTGATTTTTTAATGAATATATGGTTTTCAAATAATTTTCAAAGTGGATACATTTAAAAATGAAAAATTGAGCGTGCCCCCCCTCCTATTTTTTTTGGAAACTAATTAAAAATAATTTTCTAATGCGTATAGAATAGAGCCTAGATTGTAAAAAATTAATTTGTTTCAAATTTGGATGAATAGATAAAAATGAAACAAAAAATACCATACATAGGTTTTTGACAAAAAAAGAAGACGCTAGCAACAAAAATTAAAGATAAAAACCTTAGCATATTCAAAATATAGAAAAAATAATATGGTTAGAGAGGCAAGAGAGAGCTTGATGTTGTGGTATTTTTTTTAGCTCAATATTGAAAGCTATACAAACTTGATCGAGAGCATGTTGGTATGTGGCGACTGATCATGCTATACTGTATAGCCCATGGTATACTGTACACCCTAGCCCCTATCCTTGCCGGGGTTCGAGGTCGGGTCGGGCCTCGAGCGGGGGTTTGGGGGCGGCAGCCCTCGAGAAAAAATTTCTTCCTACTTTTTCGCATGATCACCAAAAAAGGGAAAAATAATGAAAAAAGAAAAATCCAATTTTGTAGAACCCTAAAATTTGGAAGCTTCTAAGCTTGGTAAAAAGGGTTCAGATGGGTATTACTGTATGATGAAAAGCGTGATTATTCGCAAGATTGTAATAGGTTTTACACTAGATAATAAAAGTATTGGATGGCTGCGATTTGGTGGATGTAGCCCAAATTGGTGAACCATTTAAATTATCTATGTTATGATTTATTCTGTATGTTTTAGTTTCTCTATTTATTATATAGATCTGCATTTAATTGTTAGATATCTGCCATTCTAACCCTAACAAGTGGTATCAGAGCGGTTGTGTTTCGATTATCGTCTGTGGAAGGTCTCGCTGAGTGGGAGTCTCACGGTTGAGTGGGAACAATGGCAGCATGAGGGTAAGAAGGTTGAGAAGTTTAATGGGCAGAACTATTAGTTATGGAAGATGCAGATGGAGGACTATCTCTATCAGAAGGATTTATGGCGGCCATTGGAAGGGAAAACCAAGAAACCTACAACAATGTCAGATGAGGACTGGGAGATCTTGGATAGAAAGACTCTTGGTAGTATTCGTTTGTGCTTAGCACAAATAGTGGCATTCAATATTACAAAAGCAAAGACAACTCAAGAGTTGATGGAAACCCTGGAAAAGTTATATGAAAAGCCTTCCACTTTGAATAAGGTATTTCTTATGAAGCGTTTATTTAATATGAAAATGGTAGAAGGTGGGTCAGTTACTGATCATTTGAATGAGTTTAATATGGTCACCAGTCAATTAACTTCTGTAAAAGTTAACTTTGATGAAGAAGTTAGGGCTCTTTTGATTCTGTGTTCTTTGCCTGAAAGCTGGAATAGCTTGGTAATGGTTGTTAGCAATTTTGTTTCTGGTTCGAATACATTGAAGTTTGATGATGTTGTTGGTGTTATTTTGAGTGAAGAAATTCGTAGGAAAAGCTCAGGTGGAACATCCACATCAGGCAGTGTTTTGAATGCAGAAAGCAGGGGTAGAACAAAGGAGAGAGGAAACAATTTTGAAAATCATGGGAAGTCAATAGGAAAATCAAAGGATAGAAAGTCCCAATCTAGAGACAAGAAGGATTGCTGGTATTGTGGTAAGCCAGGTCATTTGAAGAAAGATTGTTGGTCTCGAAAAAATAAAGGAGACAAAAAGGAAGTAAAGAGGCAAATGTGGTAAGTAATAAATCTGATGAGGATGCTTTGATTATTTCCCTTGATAATGCTGATGATTCTTGGGTGTTAGATTCAGGGGCTTCATTTCATGCTACCCCCCATAGAAGTTATTTTCTTGATTATGTCCAAGAGGATTTTGGGCTGGTTTATTTAGGAGATTATGAACCTTGTCAGATTGTTGGAAAGGGAAGAATCAAGATTAAGTTGCAGAATAGGAATCATTGGCTACTACGTGAGGTAAGACATGTTCCAAAGTTAAGCAAAAATTTAATTTCAGCAGGGCAACTAGATGATGAAGGTTGTGTTGTCACTTTTAGTGATAAAGACTAGAGGGTCACAAAGGGTGCCTTAGTGGTAGCAAAAGGTTTGAAAGTAGGCACCTTATATCTTTGTACAGGTCATACTGTTCCTTCTACTTTAATTGTTACAGAAAAAGGTCAATGTTTAGGAACAGTTGTTGTAGTTCAGCAGGTAGAAGATCATACAGTTGCTGTGGACTCTGAATCAGCACTGTGGCATAATAGACTTGGGCATATGAGTGCAAAAAGTATGAAAGTACTTCATTCAAATAATGTTTTACTAGGTCTAAAATGTGTTAATATGGATTTATGTGAAAGTTGTGTGTATGGAAAACAAAAGAGAGTTAGTTTTCTCAAGGATGGGAAACAAAAAAAAGATGAGAAATTAGAGCTTGTGCATACAGATGTATGGGGACTAGCTCAGGTATCTTCTCTCGGTGGCTCTCTGTATTATGTTACATTCATTGATGATGCAACTAGGAAGGTATGGATTTATTTCCTTAGGCAGAAATTTGATGTATTTTAAACCTTTAAAAAATGGAGAAGCTTGGTTGAGAATGAGATGGGTAAAAGGTTAAAATGTCTCAGATCTGATAATAGTGGTGAGTATTGCAGTAAAGAGTTTGAAGATTATTGTTCCTCAAATGGTATTCGTAGGAAGAAAACAGTTCCAAGGACTCCACAGGAAAATGGAGTGGTTGAGTGCATGAATAGAACAATAATGGAGCGTGCACGAACTATGAGATTGCATGCTGGGCTGCCTTTAAAAATGTGGGAAGAGACTGTAAATAGTGCTATTTATTTAATTAATAGAGGTCCCTCTAATCCTTTGGGTTGTGGTATTCCAGAGGAAGCATGGAAAGGTAAGAAGGTGAGTTATTATTTTCTCAAAACCTTCGGTTGTGAAGCATTTGCAACAACCACAAAGATTTGAGGTCAAAGGTAAGGAGAAACTAGTGTGCAGATTGAAGAAAAGTTTATATGGTTTGAAGCAAGCACCTTGGCAACGGTACTTGAAATTTGATAGTTTTATGGCTGAGCAAGGCTACAGCCGGTGTAATTCTGACCATTGTGTTTATTTTAAGAGGTTGGATAATGACAACTACATTATTTTATGTTTATATATTGATGACATGCTTGTAGCTGGCTCTAACATGGATCACATAAGTGAGTTAAAACAACAGTTAGCAAATTCTTTTGCTATGAAGGATTTTGGGGTAGCAAAACAAATCCTTGGTATGAAAGTTTGTAGAGATAGGAAAAACATAAAATTGTTTTTATCTCAGGCTAATTATGTTGAAAAGGTGTTGCAGAGATTTCATATGGAGAATGCAAAAGGCTGCATGAAAGCACACCTTTCACCCTAGTCATCATCAAATTGACCTAAGGATATGTGTCCAAAGACACAAGAGGAGGAAAGAAAAAATGTCAAAGGTACCATATGTTTTGGTGTGTAGGTAGTTTGATGTATGCCATAGATATGCGAAGTTGGATATTGCACATCTTTGTAGGAGTTGTTAGCAGGTATTTGAGTCATCCCGAAGTTGAGCATTAGAATGCGGTAAAATAGATTCTCAGGTATTTGAGAGGTACATCCAATAATTGTTTATGTTTTGAGGGCTCTAATACTGATTTAAAGGGCTATGTTGACTCAAATTTAGCAAGGGATATAGATACCAGGCGGAGTACCACAAGTTATGTATTTACAGTTGGTGGGACAGCAGTGAGTTGGATTTCACGATTGTAGAAGGTGGTTGCCTTATCCACCACAGAGGCAGAGTATGTTGCTGCAACAGAAGCAGCAAAGGAGATGATATGGCTGCAACTTTTCATGGATGAGTTAGGAAAACAACAGGCTGGAAATTACTTGTTTACAGACAGCCATAGTGCTATACATCTTGCAAAGAATTCTGCTCTGCATTCTAAACAAAACACATACAATTGAGATATCATTTCATTAAATTAGGTGTTGGAGTTGGATGGGTCCAAATTAGGACAAGATACATAAGATGTCAATCTAAGCCGGATATGTTTACTCCAGAAGGTGACAAAGGGAGAAGGTGATCTCCTCTTTCTTAGAACAGTCTTGAGTTGAATTCAAGAGTATACTAAAAGTAGTAAGGTCCAAGGTCGCGCTTATTTCCAGTGGGAGCTATAATTACAGCAGGTATTTAATCTAGAATCAGTCTCGAGTGGGAGATTGGAAGTGGTATGTGGTATTTGATCATGCTATCTTGTATAGCCAAGGTATATATACACCTGGCCCCTATTCTTGTGTCCGGTCTGCAGGGCGGAGTCGAGCCGGTGGTAGGGATTCGGGGGCGGCAGCCCTCGAGAAAAGTTTTCTTCCTACTTTTTTGCATGATCATCGAAAAAGGGAAAAATTAATGAAAAAAAAAAATCGATTTTGTAGAACCCTAAAATTTGGAAGCTTCTAAGCTTGGTAAAAAGGGGTTCGGATGGGTATTACTGTATGATGAAAAACGAGATTATTCACAAGATTGTAATAGGTTTTACACTGGATAATAAAAGTATTGGATGGCTGCGGTTTGGTGGATGTAGCCCGAATTGGGTGAACCACGTTAAATTATCTATGTTATGATTTATTCTATGTGTTTTTAGTTTCTCTGTTTATTATATAGATCTGCATTTAATTGTTAGATATCTGCCATTTCTAACCCTAATAGAGCATGCTCAAGGTTTATTCACTTTTCTTTACAATTTATAAAAGACATGCTTTTGGACATTGACATGTAAGTTCAATCCTTTGGGTTGGATTCCCAAGGCAAGTACAACCCTAAGGGTTCCAACAATACCCAAGGAAAACACAAAATGAGCACGCTATAGTTTTCTTGCATTATAATCCTAGCACATTATAACATGCTTGTGTTTCTAGAGAAATAAAAATAAAAGCAAGAGGGAGGGAGAAGTAAAAAGGAATATTTAGATATGAAGAGTGAGATATAAGATATAGATATATAGAGAGAGGGAGAGATAAAGGGATATATCTCTTCCTCTATCTCCCTCTCCCTTTCTCTATCTCTCTATCTCTCTCCCCCCTCTCTCTCTCCTCTCTATACCTCTATCATCTCCTTTCTATCTCTCTTTCCCCCTCTATATCTATCTCCCTTACTCTCCCTCTCCCCCTCTATCTCATTATCTCTACCTCTTATTTACTCCATCTCTCCTCTCTCTTGCTCCTCTCTCTTTTTATCTATATCTCTCTCTACCTTTATCTCCCTCTCTCTATTTATCTCCCTATCCCTATATATCCCTCTATCTATATTTCTCCCTCTCCCCCCTCTATCAATTGAGATATATGTCCCTCTCTTCCTTTATCTCTCCCTTTCTCTATCTCTATATCTTTATCTCCCCCTCTCTCCCTACCTCCCTCTTTATCTCCCTCTCTTTATCTCTAACTCTCTCTTTCTCTTCCCATCTCTCTCTAGACCTATATATCTATATCTTTATTTTTCCTATCTATCTCTCTCCCCTAGCTCTATCTCTCCATATTTATCCTTCTATCTCTCCCTCTCTTTATCTCTCTCCTTATCTCTCCCTCCCTCCCTATCTATTTATGTCTAT